>UCOK01018225.1:0-94034 GCA_900474325.1 Synergus umbraculus | reverse complement strand
CTGGTACGGACAACAAAACTTTTGGTTGCTATAGAAACAACAAAAATTGTTTGGTTCTGCCAACCAAATCTTGGTTCTTTCAACAAAACTTTTGTTGAACCAACAAAAGTTTTGTTAATTCAACTAAAACTGAGACTGACTGAGATTTGGTTGAATTAACAAAACTTTGGTTGGTTCAACAAAAGTTTTGTTGAAAGAACCAAGATTTGGTTGGCACAACCAAACAATTTTTGTTGTTTCTATAGCAACCAAAAGTTTTGTTGTCCGTACCAGACATTTTTCTCAGTGTTGAAATTCTTTAACAATTTCTTAAAATCACTGATTCTTTCGAATAATGATTACGCAGGAAATTTTTTTAATTCTGATGGGGTATTGATAGGAAATCTTATTAATCTTATAAATCTTAATTAGGAAATCTTGATGTCTTTGAAATCTTGGAAAATATCTTCGAATCCTTTTAAATTTCCTAGAATCACTCAAAATTTCTTTAAATCTCTTTAAGTTCCTTAAAATCACTTGAAATATTTTAAAAACCTTTAAAATTCTTTAATATCATTTACAAATTCCTAAAATCACTTATTGTTTTTCTATAATTAATACCTTTTTTTATAATATATTATAAAATTATTTCAGATTTAAGATTCACGCTTTAGATTCTGTTTCGTTTATTCTCTTCCCCAGTTAGATATAATCTTTCAGAATATCCTATAAATCGACCTGCATTTTTCCTCTTTTATTTGGTGTTATGTTTGTGCACTTTGAGATTCGAATGACTATTGTGGAGAAAATATGCTTGCAAATATTGTGTCCATTGGTACACTGGGAATTGTTTGGGTTCTCGTTCGATTACTAAAGATAAGCAACGCTTAGCTTGATTATACTCGGATGGGTGCCATTGTACTATAGATGACAATATGACAAAAAGATCAATAAAAAATATAAATTCATAATCAGAAATCCAATCCATTTCTAATTTATTTTAAAATCCATTAAATTTTTTTTTTAATTTCAAGAAATGTTTTTAAAAACATTAAAAATTGTTTAAATCAATTGAAATTTTGTATTCACCCTCTTTTAAATTTTTTCAGCGAAATTTAAATTAATTTTCTGAAAATAAAAGTCAGAAAATTAAATAGTTTAATAACCAAATATTGTGAATAATGATTCCGCAGAATAGTTGTTAATCCTGGTGGGATATTGACCAGCAGTTTTTCCTACATGGGGTATTTACTAGAACCTTTTTGGGGAATCTGACAAGGCCCTGGCTAGTTTTCCTTAAGTAGGGCCATATTCTACTGCCAAAGCGTTATAAAGCCTTGTGTGGGAAAACTGTCCAGGACCTTGCCAGTACCCCATCAAAATTTCTGCAATTTCCATAAGACTCTAATAACTTCGTCATTGTTCGAATGGAAAATGGGAAAATTCCTTTATTCAGTAAAATGGCTTTATATAGAGATCGGCTACCTCTTGTCTAATAGAGCAGAAAACTGTTCTGAATTTTTATCCCTTTTCTCGGACTTCAGAGTAATATCATGCTTATTAAAAATTATGCTAAATTGTAATAAATCATACGCTCGAATGTATTATATTATTATCAAAAGAAAGTGTCTTACAACTTTATGAAGAGTCATTCGACTGGAAATTATTTGAATTTCTACTTGAGACTTGTCTCATAGAATTTCCGATGTCTATAATTATCAAATCGATCAAGCATAAAGACAATGTCCGGTCAGCAACTTTAGTTAATTGCTTTGAGATCGTGTGTCTCAACACTTTCAAATTACTATTATTAAAAGTCGAGAAAAGTACATATCCTTTTGAAAAAGTAATTACACTTTTCCGACGTGTGAAAATATCTGAATCCATTGTGTCTTTGATAAAAATCGAATCGAGTTTCATTGAAATCTTATCGTTTCCGCAGCTATAACAGCTATTTTACGGTGATCATGTTTCTACCGTTATGAGAGTAAACGCACCTGAAATAAAACAAATTTTCCAATAAATAAATCAGTATGTATGTATATAATGTCTTTTCTGGAGAATATTGTTGATAATCATGGCTTGGGTAACTCAGTCTCAGAGATTGCGAGGCAATCGACATACCATCTCTGAAAGAGTTAACTATTCGCTCCCCGAGATGTGGCATAAGTGCGGTGAAAGTGAGTTTCTGCACGCACCCATACGCACACACAAATACAGCCTTCATGGCAAGAATCACACACACACACACACACACACACACACACACAGGAGGAAAACATTCAGCCTTTTGAAGTTTATACCATAGTCTTGACGATTTCAATGTACGGATTTTAAAAGATATACACGTTTCTTGAATGATATGTTATAGTGTGTTTACAATTGTTGGAATCCTTTCTAAAAAAAAAAAAATATTAAGAACAGATTGGAAATGATTGACCGATTGAGCTCCGATTAAGAAACACAATTTAGACCGCAATTTATTACTCGGGTTCAATCGAATGTGACCTTTTTGGATCTGATTAACGAACATACATGTGTACAATTGTACATACACACACAAAGCCAAGCCAAAACAACCTTTTTTTTCATTTTGAGTTTAAAAAGATTTTGAATTACTTTGTGGTACATCAACGGATGCTAAGAAATTCCTAACGATTACAAGGTGGATTCAGAAAAAATTTCAGGACCTTTTTAGAGATACGAAGCGTTTCAAAAGATTGTAAGGAATTTTAAGATGTTTTAAAGTGTTTCCAGCAGAAATTGAAGCGATTTCAAAAAGATTCGAATTATTTCAAGAATGATATGTTTCGCATACATATATGTTTCAGTTATCTGTGTGAAATAAATCAGGATTCGATAAAATGAAAGAAGTTCCAAATGTACTTCACGAGTCAATTAACTCATTCCGTTAATGACATACATTTCAATTCAATACGAATGCCAAGCTATAGCTTCCATGTGAATCTGAAGGTGCGTTGCACTTGAACTTTCGAACTACTATAGATACGAGGTGAGGCTAGGGAATATCTTCCGTAACAATTCCCATCGGCTCCTGCAATCGTTATCACAATCATAAATTCCCTCGCACAAAACGATACAAACTCGCACTAACTCTCGAGGAATGCGGCAACCGTTATGTCACTGAATTCATCGGCCTAATGTGCCATTGAAAATGGACAAGTCTAGTGTTGCTCCTCTTTTGGTACAAAAGAAAGGATTTCATTCCAGCTGCGAACAAATGCGGTACTTCATGACATTCTTCACTTTCTCGAGTCTAGTGACAGTTGATCTAATGACTAGAGAAACAATAGCATAATTTAGGAGAGAGTAGAAACATTAATTGAGAATATTCTTCAGGTTTTCAGCAACTTGAATCATCCCGTGCAAAATTTTTAATGGGGTTCTGATAGGGTCTTGGTTAGTAATTCCTACTTCTAATGTGGCCCTAACCAAACTAAATGGCAAGACTCAATATTGCCCTACTTAAGGAAAACTAACCAGGGCCTTGTCAGTTTAACCAAAAAATCCCCTAGTAAATACCCCATCTAGGAAAAACTGGTCAATATCCCACCAGGATTAACAAACTATTCTGCGGAATCATTATTCACAATATTTGATTATTAAACTATTTAAAATTTTTAAAGTTTTTAAAAACATTTCTTGAAATTAAAAAAAAATGTAATGGATTTTAAAATAGATTAGAAATGGAATAGATTTCTGATTGTAATTTTCTATTTTTGCTTCCTCATAGGGGAAGCTTTGTTTTCGATACATTTTCTAATATTTTTAAAATCGTTTAATTAAACTTTCCTCACATAATAAATGTCTAATACAACATTCTAATCAATTGTCCGGATGTGTGTGTGTGTGTGTGTCTATTTTTGTCGCCCTATTAACTTAAAGACAGTTGTAGATAATTTGATGAAATTTGTAAGGTATGTTGGCACCACCCATATCTCAAAACGTGCCGAAGAATTTTTCAAAATATTTAATTTAGAAATTTCTATGTAGATTTTGAATTTTTGTAAAATTGATTTTTCGACTATATCTTCTCAAAGAATGAAAATTCATTGCTTATGTAAGGCAAAGAAAGATTCCTTGCGTCAAAACGAATCGATTGACCTGTATGATTAATGAATTTTATAGAATTTTAAAAAAATTATAGTTATTTTTAATTTTGAAAATCGTTAATGCTTCCTCTATGAGGAAGCAAATTTATTTGCAATATTATCATAATGAGGAAGCAAAGTGCTCAAAAATGAGCACAAAAAAATATAAATAAGGTAGTGGACCCGATACTCGAACACAATATTTGCAAGCATATATTTTCTCCACAATAGTCATTCGAATCTCAAAGTGTACAAACATAACACCAAATAAAAAGAGGAAAAATAAATGTCGATTTATAGGATTTTTTGAAAGATCATATCTGACTGCGAAAGAGAATAAACGAAACAGAATCTAAAGCGTGAATATTAAATCTGAAATAATTTTATAATATATTATAAAAAAAGGTATTAATTATAGAAAAACAATAAGTCATTTTAGGAATTTTTAAATGATATTAAAGAATTTTAAAGGTTTTTAAAATATTTCAAGTGATTTTAAGGAACTTAAAGAGATTTAAAGAAATTTTAAGTGATTTTGGGAAATTTAAAAAGATTGGAAGATATTTTCCAAGATTTAAAAGACATTCAAATTTACAATTAATAAGATTTCCTATTTCTAAAAATAGATTGCAAGTAATTTTAAAGAATGATTAAAGAATTCAGAGGAGTTTCAATATTTTAAATTAATTTACACATTTTGTTAATTTTTTAAATGGATTTTAAATGATATTCATATTTATATTGATATTTCTAAAGGATTGTAAAAGAGCTTCCAAGAATTTAAGGGTTTTCAACAATTTTTATAAGATTTTAAATAAATTTAGGGAATTTAGAGATATTCCAAGAGATTTAAAATATTGTAAGGTATATTTAATGATGTTAAAAAATGTCAAAGAATTTTAAAAGAACATGAAAAAATTAAAGAAATTTCAGTCATTAAAACTTATGCCAAAGGATTACTAAAAATTTCAACGAGGATTTCAAGTGATTTTAAGGAATTTAAGGAGATTTCAAGAAATTTTAAGTGATTTTAGGGAATTTAAAAGGATTTGCAAAGAATGTAAGGATTTTCTATAGCTTTCACAAGATTTAAAAAATTATAAGATTTTAGTGAATTTGAAGAGATTTTAAGTGAATTTTCAGAAATTTAAGAGGGATTCAAGAAATTTTAAGTGATTCTATGGAATTTAAAAGGACTTTGAGATATTTTCCAAGATTTAAAAAATATCAAGATTTCCTAAAGGATTTCAAAAGAATTTAAAGCGATTTGAATAGATTTCAAGTTATTATAAAGAATGTTTAAAGAATTCAGGGAAATTCCAAAATTTGAAATTAATTTACACATTTTTAAAATTTTTTCAAAGGATTTTAAATGATATGGAAAATTTTTGAAAAATTGTAAAAAAAACTTCCAAGAATTTTCACAAACTTTTAAACGATTTTAGTGAATTTAAATAGATTTTAAGAGATTTTACAAAATTTCAAAGATGTCAAGACTTTTTCATTTCATAATTAATTTAATAATACTTTCAGAACTTTCAATTATATAAAAATATTTGTAAATGTTCTAAGGGATTTTTAATGAAGTTCAAAAATATCACAGGATTTTAAAAGAATAAGAAAAAATTAAAGAATTTTCAAGAAATTTCAAAGTTATAAAACATATCAAAGGTACTAAATATTTCCAGTGATTTTAAGGAATTTCAAAGCATTCAAAAGAGTTTCAAAATTTTTTTATAATTTGTCAGTAAAAAAGGTTTTAGTATTCTTTAAAATTTGTTAAATCTCTTTAAATTTACTAAAATGACTAAAAACTCCTGTAATTTTTGAAAATCTCTTTAAGTCTCTATTTCCTAAAAATTATGAAAATAATATATTCATAAAATGTCGTTTGATAATAACTTTCATGAAAACCTGTTTAAAGTTCCTAGAAATACATTTTTCCGCCTTTGTCAACCATATATAAATTATTTAATTTTCCAATATATAAATATAACCATCTGTTATATTTTCATAAATAATCAAGGGTGAAAAATGTAGGGATTGCCATATTTTTACCCGATGTTTGGTTTCAACGTGAAAAACTCTTCAATGCCTGTTTCAATATTAAAAAATTGGTATTAATGAGATATTACTACCGTATCATAGCCCCATAAATACCCATAAATAAATGTTAAAAATATTTTTATCGAAAATAGAAATGCCGAGCAGGGCCTCAACAGAACCCTATTTCAAATAAGACTAATTGCAACAATATTTGCACATGATTGGGCCAAAGAACGTTGTAGATTTTGGTCAGTGGAGTCTATTAATGTCCATATAATTAGTGATTTTGATTCATTTATTGTCCACTTTCGTTCAAGGAATTTTAAATCAAAACTTCCTCAAACGTGCTACAGCAAAGCGCGCGATGAGAAAAATGTGCCCGCAAAAGAGGCAGATTTTTTTAAAGGGGATACAACGGTCTTTGGCCCAATGGCGATGCTTTATTTATTTTTCGAGTCAGAAGGTCAAAAAGATGAGAAAGTTTGAGAAACCGTTTATCATGAATCTTTTTCTGTTACAGGTCCCTAACTCAAATGTCTTCACCTGTCCAAACGGTGAGTAGCATATTTTCTTATTGTATTCAACCTGCCCTAGGTCCTAGACTAGAGTTTTAAGTTCTCAAAATAATCTCGGCACAGGTAGTTATACAAATCGTGGAACCTGTGATCGTTTCTTGTGAAAAAGGTGTCCAAGTAACGATTTGCTAAGCTAGATTACCTGAGCAGGTAGGGCGCCGAGGCCAAGGTCATATTTCAGTATTATGGGGCATACCAAATATATATGGTCAGGAGAAGATGAGAAGGAACTGGTCCATGCATGTGAAGCCGGCAGATATTGCTAGCAGGCAAATGGATAATAAATGATAAGAAACTCGAAGTCGAGCCCCAAGATATAAATTAATTAGTCTTTTGGTTCAGTTTCCAATTGGAATCATATGTAATTTGTGTTAGTTTCAAACAAGAAGAACTAGTAAAATATATATTAGAAGCATATATCTCTCTATAAAAATTCTCTTTGAATTTCTCTTTGCTGAAACAGCAAACATTATTGCTGTTTATGTAATCGATTTCCACTCCGTGACTTCAGTAGATTTCTGCAGCAGATATTGAAAATATCGGGAGCAAAATAAATATGGAATGTTCTGCAAAGTTTTAAAGTTATAAAGTTTGCAATATTTTTAGCGTGGAATTAATTCCATTGCACCATTGGATTCGCATTATTCAGAATTCGTTCTAATCTCAGAATTGAGAAAGTGTGGAATATGAGACGAAAAAAGTAATTGAACAACCTTATAATCATTGAATGCGCCATTAGTTTCTTCAGTGGCAGGAAACGATTTCAAAACTTCCTCAATTTCGTTTCAGCATTTTTGGCATGGAAAATAATAGGAATCTTGCGTACATTCTTTATTTGTTCCATGATTTTTAATGTAAAATGAGAAATGCTGAGATGAGAAGATCCGCAGATTATAGAAAAGGAAATACCTTTCAGTAAATGACTATATGAAGCGTAAGGAGCGTAATATTGAGGCATAAGCATGAATGTAATGAAGAGGCTGTGATGTGAGCCAAGACACACGCAATGATGTGAGGTTAATGGCACGAAAAAGATTCTCCAACACTGGTACGAGCAACCTACATAATTGCGCGGACAACTCGTGCAAAAGTGGAACGACGTTAACGAATGGTCGAATTCTTATGGAATCTCGATTGACTATAATTTTAATCCAATTTCCGTGACGATTTGAGGTAACCATAAATCATCCCTTTCGATTTTTTTTTTTTTTATTTTAAACGGGTTGTCGGATAATCGGCTTGCCGAAAGTTTTAATGGCCACATGGCTTTATGCTGAATTCAAATGATAAAGATTAGAGTGTAGTTTTTTGTGCTGGTTTAAATATCCGATTGTATCATTTAATTTTTTAGCAAAATTATGTCAGTTCCATGAAATCTCTTGAAATAGAATTAAATTATTACTTAAAATTCAATTTGAACTTAATCTCTGCAAATGACTGATAATCGTAATAGAAAAAAAGCGCATCACGCGTTCTTTGTACTCAATATTAATAAATAATGAACATTTAAGATTAAAATTACTATCATGACAACACTTAATCAGCATCGCAAGAAAGATTGCCAATTTAGACTAAAAAGATATTCAAGAAAACGCAACGGAAGAGATTTTAAAAAATTAGATTAGTTTTTATTTTTGCAATTTCGCAGTAAATTTCAAGAGGTTTAACAAATTTTAAAGAATAATAAAACATTTTTTAATGCGAAATTACTTCAAAATTTTTTGAATGTTTTGAAATTCCTTAAAATCACTTGAAATCTTTAGAAATCCTTTGGCATGTTTTAGAAAATTTGAAATTTCTTGGAAATCCTTAAATTTTTGGAAATTCTTTTACAATCCTTTAAAAAATTTCAATATCCTCTAAAATCCTTTGAAAAACATAATAAAATGTGTACAATAATTTGAAATCTTGGAAAATATCTTACAATCCTTTTAAATTCCTCAAAATTACTTGAAACCTCTTAAAATTCACTAAAATCTTTTAATGTCCTTTACGATATCCTGCAATATTTTTAATCTTGTGAAAGCTCTGGAAAATCCTTCATTTATTCTTTGAAAATCCTTTTAAATTCCATAGAATCACCTAAAATTTCTTGGAATTTCCTTAAATTCCTTAAAATCACTAGAAATCTTTAACAATCCTTTGTCATGTTTTAATGACTCTGAAATTTCTTGAAAATTCTTACATTTTTTCATATTCTTTTAAAATCCTGTGACATTTCTAAACTTTATTAAAAATTCCTTACAATATTTACAAACATTTTTAAATAATTGAAAGTCCTGAAAGTATTGATTTTTTTTTTGGAATTCTTTACAAACTTTTTAAAATCACATGAAATCACTTTAAATCTTGTGAAAGCTTTGGAAAATCCTTACATTCTTTGGAAATCCTTTTAAGTACCCTAGAATTACTTAAAATTTCTTGAAATTTCCTTAAATTCCTTAAAATCACTTGAAATCTCCATTCATCACTTGAATCTTCATTTCTTGAAAATTCTTCAATTTTTTCATATTCTTTTAAAATCCTTTGACATTTTTGAATTTCATTAAAAATCCCTCACAATATATTAAGAAATATTTTTAAATAATTAATATTAAATTAATATTAATTATTTTTAAATATTTAATAAATCCTGAAAGTATTATGATTTTTTTTCGGAATTCCTTACAAACTTTTTAAAATCACATGAAATCGTTTTAAGCTTTCTATAAAACCTCTTAAAATCTTTTAGGAAATCTTGATATCTTTGAAATCTTGTAAAATCTCTTGAAATATCTTCAAATTCCCTAAAATCATTTTAAATCTTTTGAAAATTCTTGAAAATCCTTAAATTCTCTTAGAAGTTCTTTTACAATCCTTTAAATATTTTCAATATCATTTAAAAACCTTTGATAAAATTATTTAAATGCGTAAATTAATTTAAGATAATGGAACTCTTTTGACTTCTGTATTCATTAAAATAACTTGAAATCTATTTATATCGCTTTAAATTCTCCTGATATCCTTGAGGATATCTTGATATATTTAGAATCTTGGAAAATATCTAGAAATCGTTTTAAATTCCTTAGAATCACTCAATTACTTAAAATTTCTTGAAAAGTTTTTAAATTTCTTAAAATCACTTGAAATCTCTTAAAATTCACTAACATCTCCTAAATTCCTTTCTGATATCTTATAATTTTTAAATCTTGTGAAAGCTCTGCAAAATCCTTACATACTTTGGCAATTCTTTTAAATTCCCTATAAAATCACTTGAAATTTCTTCAATTACCATGACAACATTTAATCAGCATCACAAGAAAGATTGGCAATTTAGGCTAAAAAGATGTTCAAGAACACGCAACGGAAGATATTTTAGCTTTGGGGTATATTATATGGCAAAGGTATAATTGAATTAGCATTCATCAATCTTCGTAATGGAAACAGGTAATAGGTATAGGGAATCTGTAAAGCATTTGCCCTTCATTCACTTCAAAGACTACCGTTGCAGTCATCATGGTTTCAGTCTCAGTTACTTGAGGTAGTAGTTAATATATGTTGGAAAAGAGAGGCGGCACCATGCTGCTTTCCATGAGGTAGGAGGAAAACGACATTCCTTTACAATGACTCGGACAAACTAGTATCCAGCATCAGGAATGGACCAAAGACCCAAAGTTTCAATCAGAAAGCAGTTTTCATTTACTTTCTTCATTCATATAGGAAAGCCATATTTGCAATTACAAATCATGATTCATTTTCCTTCACTTTCTGATTGTTTATACTTAAAACTGCAAGAATTCCGTATAATCTACACTTCTCTTCTTATTGTATGGAGAAAAACAAGGTAATCATTTGAACGTTTGACCTTTCATTCCTTTTATGCTTCGAACGAAAATGTATTCATTGCCTGAGGCAACGTTTCGAATTAGCAATGGGAAATATTTTTTATTTAAAGTACTTGTGGAATAATTTCTAAAAGTATTTAATAGTCTACATATGTAAAATAGAATGTTTGCGTGTGTGTTTTGAATAGGCACTCTTTGAAGTTCTTTAAATTCTTTTTAAATCTTTTTAATTCCTTTAATCTCTTGAAATTCTTTTTACAATTTATTAAAATCCCTTAAAATCTTTTTACAGTATTCTAAATATCTTAACAAGATATAAAATATTTCGAAATCCTATAAAATTCACAAAAAGGATAATAATTCAGTTTCTGTGCTCAATAATGATCTATTTTTCACCTACTTATCTCTTTTTCTAAATTACGGTTTCGAAGCACGAACGGTTCACCGGGCGGATAACAAGCCCGCAACGAAGTGAAACGCAAATATCCACATGTGTATAAATTGTTACAGATAGAAAGCAATAAGTAAACCGTGCTAGCCAATCGCGAGACTTGAATTGCAATATTATGTTTATAAGTTTTTGAAGCACATGTCTAAATCTCTAATGAGAAAAAATCCACGTCTTTCGTGAATTGCTGATTAATTCAAAATGGACGATTCTATTTTATATGATATACATATTTATATATGAGAACTTAACACAATTCTAGTCTAAACTTATGTATTACAATTTGAGTGAATGTTTCGCTCGCATTTCACATCAAATGGTTTCACGCGCTTTCTAGAGAGAAAGACCTGCACGTGCACAATAAAACATCCGGGCACGACATGCATGCACACGTCATCGAGTACTTGGACCTCGGGAGCTCATTCACCTGTTCGTCTGCTCGATGTCTCATCACCTAATCCTGTTTATGAGGCGATATGTGAATCAGCTTTTGAAGAAATCAGAACGAGGATTAGAATTCAAAAAAGGAGTTTAAGGATATGATTACAATGATCTCAAAAGTGCTTACTTGAAGTGTTAATACTTGAACAGCCTCTTAGGGTCTGACTAATCAAGAACCAGGAACCACTAGATCCTTTTCGAAATTCCTACATGGGCATAAGTTCTACCTGTCCAAAGTTTGTGGCAATTAGTCCTATTTAAAATAGAGTTCTGAAGAGGCCCTGGTCGGTATTTCTATTTTCGATGAAAATATTTTAATAGTATTGTGCATTTATGGGACAGTGATACAGTAGTATCTCATTAATACCAATTTGTTGATAATGAAACAGGGCATTGGAGAAGTTTTCAGGTTGAAACCAAACATCGCGCAAAAATAGGGCAACCCCAACATTTTTCAACACTTGATTATTTATGAAAATATAAGAGATAGTTAGACTTATATATTGGAAAATTTAATAATTTGTATATTGTTGACAAAGGCGAAAAAATATATTTCTATGAACTTTAAACATGAAAATTATTATTAAACATTATTATTTATACATTTTATGATTATATTATGTTCATAATTTTTAATAACTAGAGATTTAAAGGGAATTTAAAAAATTACAATAGTTTTTATTTTTAGTAATTTCAGTAAATTTCAAGAGGTTTAATAAATTTCAAAGAATACTAAAACATTTTTTATTGCGCATTAACTTTAAAATTTTGAAACTTTTTTGAATGTTTTTAAATTCTTTAAAATCACTTGAAATCTTTAAAATCCTTTGGCACGTTCTAATGACTGAAATTTCTAGAAAATTCTTTAATTTTATCAGTTCTTTTAAAATTCTTTGACATTTTTTAACTTGATTAAAAAGCCCTTACAATATTTACAAATCTTTTTAAATAATTGAAAGTCCCGAAAGTATTACGATTTTCTTTCGGAATTACTTAACACATTTTCAAAATCACTTGAAATTTCTCGAAATCACTTTAAAACTTCATAAAAAAGCACATAAAATCTCTTAAAATCCTTTAGGAAATCCCGATATCTTTGAAATCTTGTAAAATCTCTTGAAATATCTTTTAAATTACCTAAGATAATTTCAAATCTTGTGAAAATTCTTTTTTTGGAAATTCTTTTAGAATCCTTTAAAAATTTTCAATATTATTTAAAATCCTTTGAAAAAATTAATAAAATGTGTATAAATTAATTTAAAATCTTGGAAAATATCTTAAAATGCATTTAAATTATTCAAAATCACTTGAAATCACTTGATTTATATCTTATAATTTTTTAAATCTTGTGAAAGCTTTGGAAAATCCTTACATTCTTTGGAAATCCTTTTAAGTACCCTAGAATTACTTAAAATTTCTTGAAATTTCCTTAAATTCCTTAAAATCACTTGAAATCTCCATTCATCACTTGAATCTTCATTTCTTGAAAATTCTTCAATTTTTTCATATTCTTTTAAAATCCTTTGACATTTTTGAATTTCATTAAAAATCCCTCACAATATATTAAGAAATATTTTTAAATAATTAATATTAAATTAATATTAATTATTTTTAAATATTTAATAAATCCTGAAAGTATTATGATTTTTTTTCGGAATTCCTTACAAACTTTTTAAAATCACATGAAATCGTTTTAAGCTTTCTATAAAACCTCTTAAAATCTTTTAGGAAATCTTGATATCTTTGAAATCTTGTAAAATCTCTTGAAATATCTTCAAATTCCCTAAAATCATTTTAAATCTTCTGAAAATTCTTGAAAATCCTTAAATTCACTTAGAAGTTCTTTTACAATCCTTTAAAAATTTTCAATATCATTTAAAATCCTTTGATAAAATTAATCAAATGTGTAAATTAATTTAAGATAATGGAACTCCCTTGACTTCCATATTCCTTAAAAATAACTTGAAATCTATTTATATCGCTTTAAATTCTCCTGAAATCTTTTAGAAAATCTTGATATCTTTGAAATCTTGGGAAATATCTTCAAATCCTTTTAAATTCCCTAAATCTCTTGAAATTTCTTGAAACCCTCTTAAATTCCTTAAAATCACTTGAAATCTCCTAAAATCCTTTACGATATCTTACAATTTTTTAAATCTTGTGAAAACTCTGGTAAATCCTTAAATCCTTTGGAAATCCTCTTAAATTCCCTAGAATCACTTAAAATTTCTTGAAATCACCTTAAATTCCTTAAAATCACTTGAAATCTTTTAAAAATCCTTTAAAAATCTTCAATATCATTTGAAATCCCTTCAAATAGATCTTTTATTTTCAGAAAATTAAATACTTCAATAATCAAATATTGTGAATAATCAGTCCGCAGAATAGTTTCTTAATCCTGATGGAGTATTGACCAGTTTTTCCTAGGAGGGAAATTCACTATGGCATTTCTTGAGTAAACTGAGAAGACCCTGGATAGTTTTCCTTAAGTAGGGCAATATTATGCCAAAGCGTTACAAGCCTCATGTGGGCTTTGCAGTCAATCTGGTTAGGGCCACATCAGAAGTAGTAAAAACTGACCAGGACCCCATTAAAACCCCATAAAAATTTCTACAAGGGTATATTTCAGATATATACATATAATGAAGTCAAGGGTGGCTCTCGATCTCAGCGAGGTCGGTGACACGAATCGAGTTCTAGGAAGGCGCGATCATTGACGATCGACTGGTCATCGACCAACCAGAAATGGACGTGAATGTGAATGTGGACATAGATGTGGATGTGGGAAACCATAGAACATGTCTCGCTTCACAGCGAGGGACAGTGGGGAACTTGGGTCACTTGAATCTGCTGTCACCACCTCAGGCATACATGCACGTCGGCGTTTCACTCACATCTCACAATCAGCTCAAAGCGAATCTCCTCCAGCAAGCTTCTCCTTCAGCTTACCTAGATCGCCTACCTACCAACCTACCAACCTACCTAAGTCACTGCGCTTCCCGCGCGCACTAAAAACGATCGAGGTCGAGTCTTCAATAGAGTCCGTGCGCTGGTTAGCCGCCTTTCGTAACAACAACTTGATAACGGTTGCCAGTTGCCCTCATCATTCTCTTTCATATGAGCTACTCCTCACACTGTGTATAATGACTCTATGGTAACTACTGACCCTGCAGGGTGGCCCAACTGGCCCAGGCAAGGTGCCGTTCTACTGCGACCGTGGACTTAATGATAATCTAGATGTCCATGAGATGCTCGACCAGATAATCGCAAGTCTCATTATCCATGAGCATTGTTCTTATCCATTCACTACTTTCAGCCTTACCTCTAATAACCCTAGCTAAATCAGAGGTGAATCTACTGAAAAACCTTGCCCCAGGGGTCAAACATACGACACTTTTCCATTTGCTCATTGTTTTTAAATTCTCTCATTATGAAAGGTTTGACGTTTCAAATGTCAAGGTTGAGATTCGAAGGACGCAAAGAAAAAAATAGATATTCAAGTTTAATATTTTAATCGTATTGGATGTCTATAAATATTCATCCTATAGGTATTCAGTCTAATTATCTCGTTCTTAAAATTTATATAAGCAGTCTTTATGACAGAATTATTTCCGAGACTGAAATCAAATTATTGAATATATCAGATATTATTTTAAGATAAGGATTTTAAAAATTATTAAGAACATAAATGATTGATAATGTCATTCATCTGTAATATCTACCATCTATGATGTTCAACCTTAGCATCTACATATATGTTAATATTGATTATCTTAAATGAGTGTTCTTATGTAAAACATCTAAGGTGTAAACACTCATGTAACATAAACACCCAGTTTTCTCACAAGCATCTGTTTTAATATCTAACAATCTACATGATATTGATGATTTTGCAGTTTTAAAATACTGGCATTGTGTACTTACTCGTCTTTTTCTTTCTGCACACAGGATGGGAGTTGCGGGGCATACACTGTTACAAATTCTTCAACATCAAGCATTCATGGGAAAAAGCAGCCGAGCTATGCAGAAGGTAAGATATGCCGGAGATGATTGGCAGTTTATTGGCTTTTGGACTCGCAGATTTCACGATAAGTTTCGCGCTCCGAAGCATGTAATGTCGAATGTCGAGCTTGAGAATTTCCTGAATAAGCAGAATTTGTTTAATCTTGAGCCTTGAGCGGAAAAATTTAGTCGCATCTTGAACCATGACCGTCTTATGATCATTTTAAATGACCATATTACTAAAGCATAAGACTGTTAACATGCTTCTACTAATAAAACCCTACCAGGAAATAAAAATCTTTGAACTGGACTATTTTAGATACGGAAGCGAGCTGATGGTCGTGGAATCCTACAGCGAAAACAATATGTCCGTGGGGATGCTGGGACGTCACCTGGACCGATATTGGCTCGGTCTTGCTTCTCTCGATGATCTGAGAACCAACACCCTCGAGTCAGCGGCTGGTATGCTCGTCTCGCAATATGCAGGTACCAGACTTTCTACTTTTAATCACTTTCGATTCTTGTTGAAGTATACTGTGTGAAATCTTCTGCCTGAGCATGTCTCGAGTAACAAGGCTTGTTAGGTAATAACCTGATTAAGTAATTGAGAGAAGTAATCAAACTTTGCTAACTACATATCTAAAAAAGTGAATCACAATAAATCATAATAAAATAAACAATAAACTTTATTATAAACCAATTTCTGATCTTACAAATTTCTTATTTTGTCAATTTCTTTCTTTCATTTGTCCTCAAAGTTGAGATGACTTACTACATTAGAATAAACCATTCTGTGTATTGGATTTTTTGAATTTGTAGAGGTTTGGCGCTAAAAGCCAGATGGCGCACTACTTAGTTTCTCTCACAAGTAGTGAAGCGATCGTTCTTTTTTTTACGTAAGAGGAAGTTTTACGGTCTCCCCATAGATAGGAAGTAATAAATTATTCTGACCCCACCTGAAAAACCGCTTCGAGTGAGGAGCTTATCGCCAGACAAGTTCCTTACTACGGAGCCCGAGCAAATCGTATCGAGGTCGCGGAAACGCGGAACTCGCACGCAACACGAAGACACACTTTTCCCACAACAATGCCCAGATATGCCGAGTTGTATATTTATGACTACTCGTAATTTACGTGTCTACTCGAACGACGAGACATTTGCATAATTCTCGCTCGTCTGTGACTATTATCGTACACGCGTGAATTCGCGTGAATTTTTATGCATTCTTTTTGCGTATTTAGGTTTCTGGGCGTCGAAGCAACCGAATCCTCGCTCCGGAGAGTGTGTCGATGTCGCCATCACCGACGATCAGCATCAATCTTGGGAACTTACAACATGTGAATCCCTTCTGCCTTTCATGTGCCGCGCGAATGCTTGCCCTGCAGGTACTTTCATCAAAATTTCCATTTTGTCTTACGACATTATTTTCAAGAATTATGTAAATATTTCATGTGAATACATTAATACATTAATAATACATAAATATTGTCATCAGGTTCTTTTCATTGCTCAAATGGCAAGTGCATAAATGCAGCTTTCAAGTGTGACAAGCAAGATGACTGCGGAGACTTTTCTGATGAACTTGACTGCCCTGCCAACTGTCATTACTACATGGCAAGCAGTGGAGACGTTGTCGAGAGTCCAAACTATCCTCATAAATATATGCCTTTGAGCAACTGCAAATGGACATTGGAAGGGCCACAAGGTCACAATATCTTACTCCAGGTCACTTAATTTCTTACTCATTTTATTATTACTTTATTATCCATTTATTATGATTTTCAAGACAACTAATATTTCATTATTCTGTATAGTTCCAAGAATTCGAAACAGAGAAGAGCTTCGACATAGTACAGATTCTCGTGGGCGGCAGAACAGAGGAAAAGTCAGTGAATTTGGCAACCCTATCAGGAAAGGAAGAATTGAGTAACAAGCTCTTCGTATCCGCGTCTAATTTCATGATCATCAAGTTCAGCACCGATGGCTCCGTGGAACGAAAAGGATTCCGCGCTTCCTGGAAAACCGAGCCGCAAACTTGCGGTGGAATTCTTAGAGCGACTCCTCAAGGTCAAGTGCTAACGTCACCCGGCTACCCTCAGAATTATCCAGGAGGACTGGAGTGTCTCTACATACTCCAGGCTCAGCCTGGACGAATTATGTCCTTGGAAGTAAGTAGTACTAACAATAAGTTAATAATAAGCACTAAGCATTTTCACGCAATTATTCTCCATCTGTTATTACGCTCTGTAGGAACTACAAAAGGTTCATTCTCACGACTATAATAGTTGAAAAGAAACAATTATGATAGACGTGATCATTATTGTAGCAGAGCCTATCATATGTAGCAAACCTTCTTTTAGAAAGCAAAGATTATTTAAATTATATATAACAATATTTCCTTTAAGATTGAAGACTTGGATCTGGAGATGAATCGGGATTATATTCTGATTCGTGACGGAGATTCACCAATGAGCCGCCCAGTTGCCAGACTGACCGGAAAATCAGAAGACAATCCAACCGTGATCATGTCTACCGGAAATAATCTCTACCTCTACTTCAAGACAAGTCTCGGTGATTCCAAACGAGGCTTCAGCATTCGTTACACCCAAGGCTGCAAAGCCACTATCATAGCAAAAAATGGAACGGTCCAGTCCCCTTCGTATGGATTGAATGAATATCCGAATAATCAAGAATGTTTATACAAGGTCAAAAATCCTCAAGGAAGTCCGCTTTCCTTGAAGTTTATCAACTTCGACGTCCATAAATCTGATTTTATACAGGTATGATCATCCCTTGAAATATTTAATTATTTTAATTGCTCTCGAATAAAAATGAGATCTTTTTTAATAAAAATCATGTCTTTCTCATAGGTTTATGACGGACCAAACGCCAATGGACTGCGTCTTCATTCTGGTAATGGCTTTACTTCAAACACCCGACCTAAGATTACTTTAACAGCAGAGAGTGGGGAAATGCTGATCAGATTTGTTTCTGACGCACTACGCAGTAGCAGTGGTTGGCAAGCTGCTTTTTCTGCCGGTACGTTCTGTGATCCACCTGTCCTAAATTATAATCCTGAACCATAAGAATTAGAAACGCAGGACTAAAATTAATTTTCTATTTATTCCAGACTGTCCACCTCTACAGCCCGGAGAAGGAGCTTTAGCTTCCAACAGAGACACAGCTTTCGGAACAGTAGTGACCTTCTCCTGTCTCTTAGGACAAGAGTTTGCGACCGGGAAATCTAAAATCTCAACTGTTTGTTTGCCGGGTGGAAACTGGTCCGTTACCTATATTCCAAAATGCCAAGAAGTATACTGTGGTCCAGTTCCACAAATAGACAACGGATTTTCCATCGGCTCAACTAACGTAACCTACCGCGGTTTGGCTACTTATCAGTGTTATGCAGGTTTCGCTTTTTCATCCGGAAAACCCGTTGAGAAGATTTCCTGTTTAGCTGACGGGAGATGGGAAAAGAAACCAGCATGTCTTGCATCTCAGTGTCCGCCACTTCCGGAGGCACCGCACGCCAATATGACAATTTTGAACGGAGGAGGAAGAAGTTATGGTACCATTGTCAGGTTCGAGTGTGAACCAGGCTTCGTTAGAAGCGGACATCCGGTGATTCTATGCATGAGTAATGGAACCTGGTCCGATGATGTTCCAGTTTGTTCACGTGCGAAGTGTCCGATACTACCAACAGTCAAGAATGGCTTTGTTGTTGATCCAACAAGGGAATATTACTTCGGAGATGAAGCTAGAGTGCAATGTAACAGGGGTTACAAGTCTACAGGATCCAACATTATTCAATGCGGAACTGATCAACGCTTTGACAACGTTCCGACCTGCGAAGATATCAACGAATGTGCTGCAAGTCAATGTGATTCGGCCTCAACAGAATGTATAAATACCTCTGGAGCTTTTGCATGCAAATGCAAACCTGGATTCACACCTACAATGGAATGTCGACCTGTCGGAGATTTAGGATTGATAAACGGAGGAATTCCCGACGAATCAATTACTGTCTCAAGTTCACGAATCGGATATTCAAAAGTTGGTATTCGGCTAAATAATGGAGATGGATGGTGTGGAAACACCTCTCCATCTAACGACACTGCTTGGGCGATAATCGACTTGAAAGCACCGACCATCATCCGTGGATTCCGAACTCAAGGAGTTGTACTTCCAGATGGTGATATCGCCTATCCTACCTTTATACGCTTGCAGTATACTGACGACCTTACGGATGCATTCAAAGACTACAGAAAGCCCGACGGAAATTTCATTCAATTCAAGGTCAACGCTAAACTTTCGGTTCTCAGCTTACCCTTCCCTATTGAGGCTAGGTACATCAAATTCTGGATTGACCATTATGAAGGCGCACCCTGCATGAAATTGGAACTCATGGGATGCACAAGGCTCGAGTGCATGGATATAAACGAATGTGCTTCTCAGAATGGCGGATGTCACCAAAAGTGTATTAATAGTCCTGGAAGTTACTCCTGCATGTGCAACACTGGATTCGAATTGTATAAAGGCAACGGAACAGCTGGTTTTCATATCGAGAAGTCCGAGACTGGTGAAAGGGATGGAGACTTGTACCAAAGAAACAAAACTTGCGTACCAGTGATGTGTCCTTCGTTACCTGCTCCAGAAAATGGAAAGATTTTGTCAACAAATGATAAATTCCACTTTGGAGATTTGATTAAATTCCAGTGCAATTTTGGCTACGTTCTTGCTGGTTCATCAGCTGTTGTTTGCACGTCTAGTGGCCAATGGAATGGAACCACACCTGAATGTCAATATGCAAAATGCGTTTCACTTCCAGATGACAAAAATGAAGGTCTGGCTGTCATTCGAAGCGATGAAACAAGTGTTCTGGTACCATTTAAACAAAATGTTACTTTAAAATGCAGCAACAATGGGCGCTATCTTCGAAATACTGCGTCATCTACCTTCCGTCAATGTGTCTACGATCCCAAACCAGGTCTTCCTGATTATTGGTTATCGGGATTGCAACCAGCTTGTCCTCGTGTGGATTGTGGAAAACCATTGTCAACACCTGGAGCAGAATACGGCCAGTATTTGGACACAAAGTACCAATCTTCATTCTTCTTCGGTTGTCAAGACACTTTTAAACTAGCAGGCCAAACTAATCGCCACGACAACGTCGTTCGTTGTCAAGCAAACGGAGTCTGGGACTTTGGAAACTTGCGTTGCGAAGGACCAGTTTGTGAAGATCCTGGAAGACCTAGTGACGGTATCCAAATTGCTCGAAGCTATGAACAGGGATCTGAAGTTCAGTTTGGATGCAACCGACCAGGTTATATATTGATCAATCCCAGGCCCATTGTTTGCTTGAGAGAACCTGAATGTAAAGTAGTGAAACCTCTAGGTTTGGCTTCAGGGCGTATTCCAGATTCAGCGATCAACGCCACTTCAGAAAGACCAAATTACGAAGCTAAAAATGTTCGTTTGAATTCAGTAACTGGTTGGTGTGGAAAACAGGAACCATTTACGTACGTTACAGTTGATCTTGGTGAAGTCTTCAGAGTTAAAGCTATCCTTGTAAAAGGTGTAGTGACGAACGACATTGTTGGAAGACCAACAGAAATCCGTTTCTTCTACAAACAAGCAGTGAGTGAAAGCTACGTTGTCTACTTCCCTAACTTCAATTTAACGATGAGAGACCCAGGAAACTATGGAGAATTAGCTATGATCACTCTTCCTAAGTATGTTCAAGCTCGCTTTGTGATTCTTGGAATCGTTAGTTACATGGATAATGCTTGTCTGAAATTTGAACTGATGGGATGTGAAGAACCTAAAACAGAACCTCTTCTGGGTTACGATTATGGCTTCTCACCTTGCGTTGATAACGAACCTCCCGTCTTCCAGAACTGTCCACAACAACCCATCATGGTTCAAAAAGGCGCGGATGGTGGCTTGCTTCCAGTCAATTTCACTGAACCCACTGCTATTGACAACAGCGGCAGTATCGCTCGAGTCGAAGTTAAACCTCAAAGTTTCAAAACACCCATCCGTGTTTTCGAAGACACTGTTGTCAAATACGTTGCTTTCGACTACGATGGTAATGTTGCCATTTGTGAAATCAACATCACTGTTCCAGATGTTACTCCACCCAAATTAAGTTGTCCTCAAAGCTACGTTATTGAACTTGTCGACAGACAAGAAAGTTACTCTGTCAACTTCAACGAAACTAGAAGACGAATCAACGCCACAGACGCATCCGGCCCAGTCAAGATAACATTTGTTCCGGAACGTGCCACTATTCCAATCGGCAAATTTGAAAATGTTACTGTTTACGCTACCGATTCTAGTGGTAACCGAGCTTCCTGCAACTTCCAGGTTTCGGTTCAAGCTACACCTTGCGTTGATTGGGAGCTGAAGCTTCCAGCCAATGGGGGACTGAAATGTGCTCCAGGTGACAAAGGACTTCAGTGTATTGCTACTTGTAAATCAGGATACAGATTTACTGATGGAGCACCTGCTAAAACCTTCACCTGTGATAATGCAAGACACTGGGTACCATCATCCGTCGTTCCTGACTGCGTTTCTGAAAACACTCAACAAGCCGATTATCATGTAGTAGCTTCCGTCAACTACCGTGCTAATGGCGCTGTTTCTCGAACCTGTTTGCCACAATACCAAGACCTCATGGCTCAGTATTACTTGAATCTTAACACTATTTTGACCCAACGTTGTTCCGTCATCAGCAGCATGAATGTCTCATTCGTAAGATCTATGCCTTCTCTTCTTGAAGAAAATGTTCTCAAGATGGATTTCATCCTAGCAATTGTACCAGTTGTTCGTCAAACTCAGCTTTACGATCTCTGCGGCTCAACCTTGAGTCTCATTTTCGATCTCTCTGTTCCTTACGCTAGTGCAGTTATCGAACCTCTCTTAAACGTTTCTTCAATTGGAAATCAGTGTCCACCACTACGAGCCCTCAAGTCATCAATCACGAGAGGTTTCACTTGTAGCATTGGAGAAGTTTTGAACATGGATACGAATGATGTACCTCGTTGCCTGCACTGCCCAGCCGGTACTTTTGCTGGAGAAAAACAAAAGCAATGTACATATTGTCCAAAGGGTTTCTATCAAAACAGTGACCGTCAAGGAGCTTGTTTGCGTTGTCCATTCGGAACCTACACCAAAGAAGAAGGTTCCAAGAGCATCGACGATTGTGTTCCTGTCTGTGGTTACGGTACATATTCACCAACTGGTTTAGTTCCTTGCCTCGAATGTCCCAGAAATAGTTACAGTGGAGAACCACCGGTAGGAGGATTCAAGGACTGCAAAACTTGTCCAGCTGGTACCTTCACTTACCAACCTGCAGCACCTGGAAAGGACCGTTGCCGTGCTAAGTGTTCTCCAGGAATGTACTCTGATACTGGCCTAGCACCTTGTGCTCAGTGTCCAAAAGACTTCTTCCAACCACAACATGGAGCCACAACTTGCATAGAATGTCCTACCAACATGTATACAGACGGCGCTGGATCTGTTGGACGAGAAGAATGCAAACCTGTTACTTGTACTGATAACGTATGTCAACATGGAGGTCTTTGTATACCAATGGGTCACGGAGTTCAGTGCATCTGTCCAGCTGGATTCAGTGGTCGAAGATGCGAAATCGATATCGACGAATGCTCTTCTCAACCTTGTTACAATGGTGCCACTTGTATTGATTTGCCTCAAGGATATAGATGTCAATGTGCAAACGGATATTCCGGTATCAATTGTCAAGAAGAGAAGTCTGACTGCTCTAACGATACTTGCCCAGAACGAGCCATGTGCAAGGACGAACCTGGCTTCAACAACTACACTTGCCTCTGCAGGTCTGGATACACTGGAGTCGATTGCGATATCACAATCAATCCTTGTACTGCCAGTGGAAACCCATGCAACAACGGAGCCAGTTGCATTGCCCTGCAACAAGGTCGATATAAATGCGATTGTCTTCCAGGATGGGAAGGACAGAGTTGCGAAATCAACACGGATGATTGTGCGGAAAAGCCTTGCTTATTAGGTGCCAACTGCACTGACCTTGTCGCTGACTTCTCTTGTGATTGTCCTCCTGGCTTCACTGGCAAACGTTGTCACGAGAAGATAGACTTGTGCTCTGGAAACCCATGTTTAAATGGCATTTGCGTAGACAAGCTCTTTAGTCACGAATGTATTTGCCATCCAGGATGGACTGGACCAGCTTGTGAAACAAACATCAATGAGTGTTCCGGCAAGCCTTGCAGGAATGGTGGGCAATGTTTGGATCAGGTGAATGGATATACTTGCACCTGTGAACCTGGTTACACTGGTAAACAGTGCCAACACACTATTGACGACTGTGCCAATAAACCCTGTCAGAACGGAGCTACTTGCATTGATCAGTTGGAAGGCTTCCAATGCAAGTGCAGGCCAGGTTTCGTTGGATTACAATGCGAAGCTGAACTCGATGAATGCCTCGCTGATCCATGCAACCCTGTTGGTACAGAGCGGTGTGTTGATCTGGATAATAGATTCCTTTGCCAGTGCCGAGAAGGTTTCACTGGTTCAACCTGTGAAGTCAACATCGACGATTGTGCTGCTGACCCTTGTCTAAATGGAGCCACTTGTAGAGATGAAATTGGTGGCTTCAAGTGCATGTGTCCTGAAGGATGGAGTGGAGATCGCTGTGAACATGACGTTGGAATGTGTCAAAATCATCCATGCCAGAACGACGCAGCCTGTGTTGACTTGTTCCAAGACTTTTTCTGCGTTTGTCCGTCCGGAACAGATGGAAAGCAATGTGAAACAGCACCAGAACGTTGCATTGGAAATCCTTGCATGCATAATGGTCGTTGCCAAGATTTCGGATCTGGTTTGAACTGCACCTGTCCTGATGATTTCACTGGTGTTGGATGCCAGTACGAGTACGACGCTTGTCAAGCTGGTGCTTGCAAGAATGGAGCATCTTGCATTGATAATGGAGTTGGTTTCACATGTGTCTGTCCTCCTGGATATACAGGAAAAACTTGCGAGGAAGATATCATCGATTGTAAGGAGAATTCTTGCCCACCATCCGCCACCTGTATCGATTTGACTGGAAAGTTCTTCTGTCAATGTCCGTTTAACTTGACTGGTGATGACTGCAGAAAGGGTAAGTTGATTGGTTCATTTGTTTTTATGTCCTTTCTTTTAATAATATTATCTCTTGCATTAATAATATTATTTCTGCAGCTATCCAAGTTGACTACGACTTGTACTTCAGCGACCCAACTCGCAGTAGTGCAGCTCAAGTTATTCCATTCTTCACTGGTGGTAAGAAGAGTTTGACTGTAGCCTTGTGGGTGCAGTTCACCCAAAAAGATGAAGCTGGAATCTTCTTCACACTCTATGGAGTCAGCTCTCCACATGTTCCAACAAATCGTAGACCAATGATTCAGGCTCACAGCAACGGTGTACAAATATCTATGTTCCAAGATCTTCAGGATGTTTACTTACCCTTCAGAGAATATGCAACGATTAATGATGGTCAATGGCATCACATAGCTGTAGTTTGGAATGGCGATAATGGCGGCGAACTTATCTTGATTACAGAGGGATTAATTGCCAGCAAAACCGAAGGATACGGCAGTGGAAGAAACTTACCATCCTAGTAAGTTTTGCAGATTGTAATATTCTTATATAATAATAAAATCATCTGCTTCTTGTAATAACCAATATTCTTAACAAACTTTAGCGCTTGGGCAGTTTTGGGCAAACCACGAAGTGAGAATGCCAAGGGCTACACTGAATCTGGTTTCCAAGGACATCTAACGAAAGTTCAAGTCTGGAGTCGAGCTCTCCATGTGACAAACGAAATTCAAAAGCAAGTTCGCGACTGTAGAACAGAGCCAGTACTTTACCAAGATCTGATATTGACTTGGGCCGGTTATGATGAAACTATTGGAGGAGTGGAAAGAGTCGTACCTTCTCATTGTGGACACAGAGTCTGCCCGCCAGGCTACGGCGGCAACAAGTGTCAGCAATTGGAAGCTGATAAGATTCCACCCAAGGTTGATCATTGTCCTGGTGATCTTTGGGTAATTGCCAAAAATGGTTCCTCGATTGTCAACTGGGATGAGCCGCGTTTCACTGACAATGTCGGGGTTACGAGGATGCAGGAGAAGAGTGGTCACAGGTCAGGTCAAACTTTACTCTGGGGTACATATGACATCAGCTATGTTGCATACGATCAGGCAGGAAACTCTGCAAGCTGTAGCTTCAAGGTCTACGTTTTGTGTAAGTATATTAGAAAATCACTTTCTTCTTGATTCCTTTTAACAGATTACTAGAATTTTTTTAATTTTTGCAGCTGATTTCTGTCCGGAATTGGAGGATCCAGTTGGAGGAACTCAACTATGCAAAGACTGGGGATCTGGTGGACAATTTAAGGTTTGCGAGATTTCTTGCAATCCTGGTCTACGATTCTCTCAGGAGGTACCCAAATTCTATACTTGTGGAGCTGAAGGCTTCTGGAGACCGACGAATAACCCTGGATTACCTCTTGTCTATCCCGCTTGCACAAGTGAGAAAATTATCTAGATCCTCTATAACCCTTGTAATTATAAAGGATCTTAGGACATTGTTTTAAAACTAAACTTCGATTTCTAGATGCAATTGCTGCACAACGCGTATTCAGAATCAAAATGAACTTCCCTACATCTGTTCTTTGTAACGAAGCTGGTCAAGGAGTTCTTAAACAAAAGGTTCGCAATGCTGTAAACTCACTGAACAGAGATTGGAACTTCTGTTCTTATTCCTTCGAAGGTAATTTCTCTTCTACTTAATCAAAATTTTATTCGCCTTGATACTAGTATCCTTGATTCTAAATTGGAAATCATCTTCCAGGCACACGAGAATGTAAAGATTTGAACATTGACGTTCAATGCGACCATCGTGTTCGATCAACGAGAGAAACTCATGAAGAAGATGGTGGAACCTACACCGTATCTGTTGGTGTTCCCGCAGAACCGTAAGTATTTATATACATCCATCTCTTCATCTTTTCCAAAATTAGGAAGAAAATAATTTAGGTTGAGTTTAAATCATTGGAGAACTGCAAGATTCTTATCATAGATTAAGCTTTTAGAATAGATCGTCATTCTTGTGACCAAAAACTGAGTCTTTTGTTGCTTGTTATATCTTAGAACGAGACAGTCTCGCCAAGGCAGTGATACCTACGAAGTCCAGATTTCATTCCCAGCGATAAAGTAAGAACTGGTCAAACTGCGAGATTTCTTATCCGCTAATTCATGAACCATAATCGGGTTTAACGATTTTCAGTATCACACCATCATTGCTAATAATTCATTCATCTAGAACATCGCCTATAAACTCAATTCTCTGCATAATAAAAATGCAGATCAAAGACAAATTGATTTTAAGAGAATATCGAAAAAAGAGTTCAGATAAGCGATGGTCTTCAATATTTGTGTTTTTGGAAACTTGAAACTTAATCGTTATGATCAACCATGTTAGTTAAGGATAATGCACGTACTACTAACTCTAACTTTATAGCCCCTAATATCAAACAATTGAATTACTACGAATTAAGATGTGAATAATAAATGGGTGTTTAAAAATTGTAGAATAACCAACTGGAAAAATGAATTTCCAGTTTCACGACACAGAGTAACAACCAAAATACAAATATCACGCTTGTCAACCTAGTTAATATTGAGGCAGCTTACACCTTAATATATTTTACGACAAGTAATTTTACCACGCTTCGTAGCCAATCAAAACTAAAGAGGAGAGAAAGAAGTGCTTCAGATTGGTTCTGATTCTGCTTTTTTGATTGGTTACATTACGAAACCAATCGGCAGCGCCTCTTCCTCTGCACTTGGCTTCTAATTGGCTGTGAAGTGTAGTAGAATCTACTGTATAGTCTGAACTAGTAAAACCTAGTATGTACGTCGGTGTAAACTGCCTCATTAATAAACTAATAGTAATTTATTACACAGGGTGCAGATAACGGCTGTATATATTGGCGCTACAAACAACTGAATCATAGAAGAATCTGAGAAGAGATTAATATCATTTTTCTACTTTTTTTTTAGCGATCCAATCCTGAACGCAAATTCTAATGACCGAGCTACTGTCCAATCATTGCTCGAGAGGCTCATTCTCGAAGAAGATCAATTCGACGTTCATGATATTCTACCGAATACTGTACCAGACCCAGCATCCCTCGTTTTGGAATCTGATTATGCTTGTCCAATTGGTCAAGTTGTTCAGACACCCGACTGTGGTAAGTTTTAATTAAAGTCACTGGTAGACTACCATAAATAACTGGTAACAGCGGTGGGATCAAAGTCTAAAATATTTTAAATTTCGGACTGTAATCCCTTATAATCTCTTGAAACAGTTTGACATTATGCAATTTTTTGAAAATAATATTCTTTTCTAGTCCCTTGTGCCGTTGGCTCTTACTTCAATGAAGCTACCAGCAAATGCGAGTCTTGTCCGGTTGGAACCTACCAGAGTGAATCAGGTCAACTAAAATGCACTGCCTGTCCAGTGATAGCCGGACGTCCTAGTGTCACCATAGGACCTGGTGCAAGAAGTGCCGCAGATTGCAAGGAACGTTGTCCAGCTGGAAAATACTACGACGATGCAGCTGGTCTTTGCCGAAGCTGTGGTCATGGATTCTACCAACCAAATGAAGGAAGCTTCTCTTGTCTGCTATGTGGACTTGGAAAGACAACGAGAACTGGAGAAGCAGTCTCTCATGAAGAATGCCGAGATGAATGTGGATCTGGACAGCAACTTGCAGTTGAAGGAAAATGTGAACCTTGCCCTCGCGGAACCTACAGAATGCAAGGAGTTCAAGCTTCTTGTCAAGCATGTCCTTTGGGAAGAACGACATCCAATATTGGATCCGCTGCGATCGAGGAATGCTCACTTCCTGTTTGTGAACCTGGTTCTCATCTGAATGGAACTTTGAACGAGTGTGTGGAGTGCAAGAAGGGAACGTACCAATCAGAGTCTCAACAGACTTTCTGCATACCTTGTCCACCAAATACGAGCACGAAGGGACCAGCTGCGGTAAGACTAGATTACATTCTAAAAAAAGCTTCTTGTCTTCTTTTATAGTGTGACTATGAAAAATTTTATTATTATTGGCAAATTTTAATAAAACAGAAATGATTTTTTTTATAGACAAGCAAGTTGGACTGCACGAATCCATGTGAGACGAGCGGAGAAGAATTCCACTGTGACCCAAATGCACATTGTCTTCTGATTCCTGAAACTAGCGACTTCAAATGTGAATGTAAACCAGGTTACAACGGAACAGGACATGAATGTACAGATGTCTGTCTCGGCTTTTGTGACAACGAAGGAATTTGCTTCAAAGACTCAAGGGGACAACCATCTTGCAGATGCAGTGGTAGTTTCACTGGAAAGACTTGTGCCGAAAAATCGGACTTCTTCTATATTACAGGAGGAATCGCCGGAGGTGTCATTCTTGTTATATTCATTGCTCTTCTTGTTTGGATGATCTGTGTCAGGTTTGTATTTTTCCTCAAGTTTAATCATTCAGGGTGTTGGAGCTAAGTTATAATCTAAAAATTCGATTTCTTCATTTTACTCAACAAATATTAAATTTGGAACTTTTTCCTTCAGTAGAATTTATTAATTTTTAACTATAATTATGCGTACAGAGCGATAAAATATCTAATTCAAATATTTTTTAAGTAAAATGAAAATATTCAATTTTGAAGTCAGATTTTGAATTCCTCATTTTACGCAAAAAGTATCAAGACTAAATATTTTTTCGCTCTGTACGCAGTTTTATATTTGAAAAAATATTTGCGCTACAGAGTGAAAAAATATTTATATATAATTTTCGTTGAATAAAATGAAGAATAGAATTTTGAGCTTAACACTTGGATCCAACTTTTATCACTTTTTCCAAACCGTTTATCATTAGTAAGTCATAATTAATCCTTTATTTTTTGCAGGTCTTCGAAAAAGAAGGAACCAAAGAAAATGCTCACACCAGCTACAGATCAAAATGGTTCACAAGTCAACTTTTACTATGGAGCACCGACACCATATGCAGAGTCTATCGCTCCTTCTCATCATAGTACCTATGCTCATTATTATGACGATGAAGAAGATGGCTGGGAGATGCCAAACTTTTATAATGAGACATACATGAAAGGTAAAGATTTTAAAGGCGAAAATTCTTGAAAACGATAATATTCTTAAGAAAATTCTAACATAAAAATATTCTCGAGAATATTCGAGAATTTTATAATTTAAGGACTTTGGACCCAAGTGCTAAGCTGAAAATTCCATTCTCCATTTTACTCAACGAAAATTATCGATAAATATTTTCTCGCTCTGTAGCGCTAATCTTTTTTTAAATATAAGACTGCATACAAAGCGATAAAAAATATTTTTGATATATATATATATTTTGTATAAAACGAAGAATTAAAAATCTAACTTCAAAATTGAATATTTTCATATTTTACTGCAAAAATATTTGAATTAGATATTTTCTCGCTCTGTACGCCTAATTCTAGTTAAAAATTGGTTAATTCTACAAAGGCAAAAAATTCCAAACTGAATATTTGTTGATTAAAATGAAGAAATCGAATTTTTAAAATAGAACTTGGCTCCAAAACCCTTAAGGATTATTGTTTACAAACAATTATTCAAAAGGCAAAAGGATTAAAAAATTAAAACAGTTTTATTCATGATCTCCGAAGACTTCAAGTTATTTAAAAAAAATTCCAACATTTATAATATTTTTAAATATTTCGAGAGGGGTTTGAAGTATTTTCTAGTTTCGGATCAGATTTAATTTTCAGATTGAAGCTAAAAGTGAAGGATTTTTTATTAAACCTGGAGAAATAATAGCCTAAATCTTTATTTTGATCTTTATTTTTTTACAGAGAGTCTACACAACGGAGGCAAAATGAACAGCCTTGCCAGATCGAACGCGAGTATTTATGGAACTAAAGATGATCTCTACGACAGACTGAAACGACATGCTTATCCAGGCAAAAAAGGTGAGAATAATCCTTAATGGACTTATAACTTTTTAGAAAATTGATTCAAGTTAGACTATTAAATCTGTTAAATCTGTAAAATATGTTAAATCAAGTTTTGGAATTTTTTTCAATGCCTCGAAATCGTTTCTAAACACTTAAAAGACCATTTAAATTAAAAAAAAATATTCTTTTAATATTTATTGCATTAATACTTTTCAATTTTCAATTACTGAATAAAATTTTCTTTGCAGATAAAAGTGACAGCGACAGCGAAGGACAGTGACCTTGAAAGCAAAAGGTCTCAAGAGACATTAATTAAAATTTCCCCAAAGGGTTGCGAAGTTCAGTCGCTGTTCCTGTACCTAAAAATGGTTATTTATATTTTTTCATATACTATGAACAATAAGAAGACCAAGGTCGAATTAAAAATCGACCGGTATGCTGAACAAAAAAAAAATCTTTATTTCAACACTTCGAGAATCCAGAGGGCTGAAGAAATTTCTCTTCCTGGATATCAATGTTGAATTAAAAATCCAGATACTCGAAATAAAGACGTCATCGTATAGTTTAGAATCCGTGTAGTTTACAATTTTTTCTACCGCTGTTACCAGTAACGAACTAGAAATAAATTACAAAGTAAACTTCCAAATTGCTACTGAAAATTACAGATAAATTCTGTAATAAAATTAGCATCACAATATTTTTAATGTATACTCTTTAAAAAAAAACAGCGGTAAGAATATCGCGTGAATCCTGATATTAAAAAGGAACTGAATTGTGTATGTATATTTGTATGATTGTGAGAAGAAGAGAGCGAAAGAATGAAATTATTATAGAAACGATTATAGTGTTTGAATGTAGTCTTTTGTATTTAATATAGAATATTCGTACTTACTTTTCAAAACAAGAGATTTTTTTATACAACTCAATGACTAACGGTGCGAACGTGACATAATATGTATATGTAATATTAATATAATTAAGTGAATTTAAATATTGTTACTATAAATATGTATCTGTTTTTGTACAATAATTTACGTAGTCTAAAGTGAATACGAGTTCCACATAAAGTATGTTCGGGAGAATACGAGTAGGATTTTGCAGTCTAGTTATTCGTGATAGTTGAATGTGCACGATCATTTTTAAATAGTCTTCGATGTATAAAATTCTTTAATTATCCGCTTCAATCCGTTAATTTGATTTGTAAAATCTTTTGCGGATTTCTTAACGAGTTAAGTTAATCTGCAGAGATATTCTAATTAATAGTTACAGTCTAAGACGCGAGTTACGGTGCAAAGTGACACTTATTATTCATAGTCGATCTATTATCTTTAAATATCCGCGTTTCTGGCGTACTAAGTTTGGAATATCACTGCCAAAGAATTAAATTTGTACTTTCCAAGCGACAAATAATATGAGAAGTATTTCATTCGCTTACAATTATACATTGATGTTAAAGTCATGGGGAATTTCAGGGGAATTACTTGAAAATACTGCACATTAGAATCAACATGTAATGTAGATAAATATTTCTTAAAATAATTATTTTTATATAGAATTATCGATACTACCATGAACGTTTTGAATCGTGCTCAATGTTTAATTACAAGTCGAAAAAATACTGAATAAAACCTACTGCGTTATGTTATGACAGAAAATTGTATAAACGCTTTAATTTACTTGTTTCTTAAAATAAAGCTTTTCAACGATAAGTTGAAAATATATAAATGTGTGGTTAACAATTAATCCAGATTCCTTCTTTAAAAATCGAAAAGTGCAAAATTCAACAGAATTCAATAACATTTATCTCTTAAAAATAAACTTCCGCGAATGAAAAGTTCAACAAAACACAGAAGACGATTCTCCGTATGCTTCATAAGAAATTCGCCAAGAAAAACACAAAACGATATATCAATTTTTAAAAATTGGTATTTTAGTACTAATTATTAGGTTGAAGTTCCAGACGTCTAGTCTGACGGTTTTTTATTTTTAAATTCCTTAGAATGAAAATATAAAAAAAGAAGTTTCCAAAACATATGATTTTTATTTATTTACTAGCAGAAATGTCTACCCTGCGTTGTCCACAATTTTGAGAAATTTTATATAGAATTTAAGAAAATGATAATGGATTTCAAAAGATTTTAAGTGATTCTAAGGAATTTCAAAGGATTTCAAGAAATTTATAGTGATTTTAGGGAATTTCAAAGGATGCTAAGAGATTTTGATTGATTTCGAGGATTTAAAGGGATTTTTTAAAATTTCAAAGGGTTATCAAAAGATTTTTTCGGAGATTTCACAAGATCTCAAGAACTTTAACTGATTTTCACAAATTTCAAGAGATTTTAATATATTTTAGTTTATATTTAATATATTTCATTAGAATTAATTCCTTGAAAGTTCTCAAAATCTCTTAAAAAGTCTTGAATTCTTTAGAAATTCTTTTGAAATCCTTCAATAAAATTACCTAACAAACTTTAAAATCCTTTAAACTAAAATATTAAAATATTTACATAAAATATTTTAAAACTTATAAAAAGCTCACAGTTAAATCTTTGTTTCAAAATGAGACAAGTGTTTTTCTCTCTCTTGAAATCTTTTAAACTTCGTGAAAACATCTAAAATTTCCCAGAAACTTCTTGAAATTCTTTAAATTCCGCGATAACATTTAAAGTCCCTGTACGTCTTTTAAAATCTATAATATTAAAATAATTAGAATTCTCGTTAAATTCCATGGAATGCTTGAAATTCTATAAAATCTTTTAATAACCAAAAAATGCCTTCAAATTATTAGAAATTTCATAAAATCTTTTGAATTTCTTTAAAATTGCTGGAAATTTTATGACAATTTATGACAAAATTTATGACAATTCTCTGAAATCGTTTGAAATCTCTAAAAATTCGTGGAAACGTTTTAAGATTCTCAGAAACTTCTTGAAATTCTTTGCATTCTACGATAATATTTCATATATATCATTTAAAATTCATTACACTTAGAAAAAAACTTGTTTTAAATCAAAACTTTTATTTTAATAACTCAAATTTAAAATTTCTTTATATTAAAGAAAACTTTCTTTCTTTTAAAATAATTTTGTTTGATTCAAACAAAATTATTTTGAATTATTTTAATTTAAAGAAACTGTTTGTTTAATTAAAAAAAAATTTGTTTAAATTAAAGAAATGTTTCTTTGACCGTATATCAATACTATGATTTCTTTGATTCAAATAAACTGTTTTCTGGGTGTAAGATTATTAGAAATCTTATCAAATTCCATGCAATTCTTTAACATTTCACAAAATCTCTTATAAATCATAAAAATCTCTGAAAATTTTTTTAATTTATTAAAAATCTCATTAAACTCCACAAAATCTTTAAAGAATCATAAAAAACTTTTGCATTCGCTTTTAATATTCATCGAAATTTCACGAAATCATTATAAATTCGCTTCAAATTCGTTGAAATCTCTTAAAGTTCTTAGAAACCTCATAATCTTCCTCAAAATTGTAAAATAACATTTCAAATCCCTTAAAATTCCCTAGATTAAAAAATCTCTTAAAATATTAAGAATTCCGTTATAATTTGTAAAAATCACTCGAAAATAGTCAAAATCTATTAAAATTCCTAGAAAGCTTTTTAAATTTCTCTCTAAAAAAGATGGATTGTAGAACGAAATGTCTCTATAAATCTCGCATAAATTATTGTTTCAAATGTACCCTCTAAATTTAAATCAATGAAATTTCATTGCTTTTTGAATGACTTGAAGTTGTAAGAAGTTAAATAAATAATCTTGCGCGTAGCGAGCATGTTGGTTTACTATGTGACGTCCGAGATAATAGACGTACTCACCTATTTATATTATAATGTTGTTCCTTGTTTTCTATCCGGTGGAAAGAGTGATAATTGAATTATCACACAATGCCACTAGAGTCGGGGATGAGGACAACTAAACAAAGCTTATTTATATTCTAAACATTTATTTATGTATTAGACAAATACAGAAAAAGGGGAGGTTTACAATAGTTGACATAAGGTGGAAGTTTTTATGAGGTGAAGAAGAGCTTCGTCAGGAATCCGTTTAGAGCAGCATGTAAAACAGGAAAATAGTTAGAAATGTATAGAGGGGGGTTTGATAAGATGATAAATTATGGGACTTACCGTTTAGCCTTGTGGCTGGTGCTTTTAATATTTGTTGATGGATCTTTCAATAATTGTCGATGGATCTCGTTAGTTGATTCATCGAGGTTGAGTTGGTAGTGATCTTGGAGCCTGGAGAACGTCTTCGTTGGTGGAAACTTGCTTTGGTCGCTGGACCCTGCTGATTACCGTCGAGATGGGCACTCGTACTGGACAATTACTCGGGACACTTGAATTATTTCACTTTGGATTAGGGACACTGGATTAGTCACTTTGAACTGGATTTTAGTTACTTGGATTAGAGATACTGGATTTAGTCATCTTGGACTGGATTTATTTGAGAATAATTGGGAATTCTTGAAGATAACCGTAGCCCTAGTTCGACCCTTCAGATTCCAGGTATTTTTGGGGAAAATTATGCGGGTACAGTACAACCTCCATAGTAGAACCCTTCATAAGAGAGCCAATGGCCTTGATGAGCTCGAAAGCTTCCCCCACTACAATCCCTACTCACACGACCTCGAGAATTGGGCACAAAACCGCCATAGGAGAGCCGCAGCCGAGCGCAGCTTAATTTCAATTTTTTCTCATTGAAACTGCTTTTATTAAAATTATTTTTCTAATTTGCATACAATAATTTGTGTATTTATATATATATATATAATCGGTTTTCTTAACAGTTTTAAAAAAATAAAGCTTCACGAAAAGTTTAAAAAAAAAGAAATTATAATTTCAGTTTAAATTTAAATATAATATGCACATATTTTAATATCTACATATTGTATTTATGTCCACTTTTATATGTAAATCCATTTTATGTGTAATCTATTTTATATGTAATCGAAAGGATGCTGCTTATTCGGCTTTTTCATCGCCACAGGCGGCAGGCTCTCCTATAGAGGTTGCGTACCCAAACACACATTTTGCACACACGCGCAATTTCCGAGCTCGAAGCCCAGGAGTGGAGGCCCCCTATTTCTTGGAATTCTGACCCCTAACCGCCCGTGGTGGCTTTCTTATGGAGGTTGTACTGTACTTGCGTCAGCGGAAGGGTTCGAAGATACTTTTAGCAATCAAGTGGAGATTATGATTTGATACCAAGAGATCGCAAGGTTTTTATAAGTTATTATAATAAGTGACATGACGGCATAACTAGTAGAAATAAAAATAAAATTGTTTTGGAATTTATTAAAATATCTTTAAATCTCTTCAACTTTCTTCAAATTCCTATCCTTTGATTCTTTTAAAAATTTCTTAAAATCTCTTAAAACATATTCACCCTACTTCATGTTGACGAAATGCAAGAATTCTCGAGTAAAACAAGAAAAAAATATGAATTTTCAAGAACCTGGTCAAAAATATTCTCGAAATTTCGAGCGATATGAGCAAGAATCAAGATTTTCTTGTCTTGAGGTGCATCACTATTTAAACATCTTGAAATCATTTCAAATTATTCTAAAGGCTTTCTGTTGAAGTAAACAAATTATAATATTATATAAAACAATTAAAGTGTTGTTTCACTTTCCTAGAAAATCAGGGATTTAGCCTTGAAAAACTGGAAAAGCTCATAGAAAGCTCGATAAAAAATTAATTTTTAGAGAAATTTTTGCCTAAAATGAGGAAAGTTTTGGTGAATGAGGAGGTGTAACCAAATTTTTTTGTTTAATAGGAATTACATTGCTTATCCTCGACAGGTTACATTTTATAGTATACATAATAATATTTTTCAATATGAGAAAAGAGAATCCAAATAAAGTAATTAAGAATAGCAGTTAAATTTTAAATCGGGATGATTGAGAAAGGCAGTTGTAAATAATATTTATGGTTTCACACCTGATTTCAATAGAGTCAATAAAGATATTATTATTCATAAACAAAGCTCTCAATAAAGTAAACAAAGCAATCGTTAAGAATGAGTCAAGTTGTGATAAATACATGCAAATAATAGGTTTTTAAATTACTGATCGACATACAATAAAGATACAATTTAGAAATAAGATGCATATCAATAATATCAGACATTAAATATAATAAAGCGCAATCGACGCAGAATAATCCACAAAACAAAATTAAAGTATAAATCAAATAAAGGCGAAAAACATAATATCTACGATACCAAACGCTGTAGATTAGACGAAGAATGAGAAGCGGATATGGTAGAAGTTGGCCATCAGTCAATATAGAATTCGATCCTTGATAAAACGACATCGGTAATCGGTAAGAAATAGTGGGCATAATTACGAGTAGAAATTATCCCTTTCGTCACAAATAATATAAGCGGATCATTGCGAAGCTCAGCAACGCAAAAGCTGTTGAACAAAGCTAAACGACAAACGATAAGCGATAAAAGCCACACTGTAACAAATAATCACAACACTTGTAGTAGAACCAATCACTATTTAAATTAATAAAGATATTATAGGAAAGACTAAATGAGACTTAATACCTCTCAGAATCCCTCTGAGCTCGAGAGAGTGGCGCCTGAGATGCTCAATGATCAAGCGAGCAATGAATAATTAAATAATTTCCTAAATGATATCGGCTCGCTTGTCACCAAGAATCTCCCCGCTCTCCACTCTACCAATCAAACAATATTAATTGATTGGTTTTACTACATGCGAATCACATTCATTCATTTTAATTTAAAGAAGGTCGCACAATTTAAACACACCGCTTCAGAGGTGAATGAAAGTAGTAAAATTCAGAATCGCTATGCTACTATAGAGTATGTTTTTACATAGTTATGTATTTGTATATTACGTAATTTTATGTATCTTAAAATTTTACCTGTAATTTAATGTATACAAGCAGCATTACTTTTTACAATCTTATCTATAAAGGTAAAGTGTCACCATAATTCAACTATAAAGTATGAATATTTTATTGTATTTTTGTGGACACAAAGAAGACAAATCACATCGCTTAGGAAGAAGTAAACAAAGTTTGAAGATTATAGAGCCTATAAAATCACTGAATTCATACTCATTCTGAATCAGAGAGCTACAATCACTTATTCACTTTAAAATTCAAATGATAAAGATGGATAAAGGAATTTATTTAATCTTCTTGATTTTTGGTGCAACTTTTTTACAAGAAATTTCGACTTCTTCAGAAGATCATAATGGTAAGTAAATAATATTATTACATATTACAGGATATCGAAGAAGTGAGTTTTTGAATTTTAAATAACACATAGAATTAATTCTTATAGAAAATTCAATGGATCTTCATATCCGTGAAAAACGGGTAATTGATAAGACTCTGAAAAGAAATCGGCCAATAATATTTCCACATATTCCCTACCTTGTCAGTATTTACAAAACTGGGGTTCCCTATTGCGGAGGAAGTATTATAACGGCTTCAGTTATATTAACTGCTGCTCAATGTGTTTCTGCTCATTTGAATGCATACACTATTATATCTGGCTCGGGGCATGTTCATGCAGGAATAGTACAGCACAATGTAACTGGAAAACTAGTACACGATATGTATAATCCAAATACAAAACAGAAGAATATTGCTTTGCTTCACATTTCTCCAGTTATCAATTTAGACGACTCCCGTAATAAATTAATAGCATTGTACCAAGGCAATGTACCAGATTATGCTTTGGGTACCCTAAGTGGCTGGGGATTTCTCGAAGAAGAAAGGTAAGATATTCATACATCTATTTTGTTGGAATTTGAACCCTAAATGCTTAAGGGTGTTGGAACCAAGTCCCAATCTAAAAACTCGATTTCTTCATTTTACTTAACAGATATTAAAATAGGGATATTTTCTCTCTGTAGAATTAGTAAATTTTTAACTAGAATTATGCGTACACTGTTAGAAATATATTGAAAATTCAACCATTTTTCATTTACTGTGATTGAAAATTCAACTACTTTTGATTGAATATTCATTCAGCTACAGTAATTGTATAAATACTTCAACTAAAGTAATTTAAGTTTTTTTTACAGTGTACAGAGCGAGAAAAATATCTAATTTAAATAGTTTTTAACTAAACTAGCAAACTTATACGCGCTCGATTATTTATTTTATTTTTTACAACTTCAAGTCATTCAAAAAGCAATGAAATTTCGCTAAATCAAATTTAGAGAGTAGATTTGAAACCAAAATTTATGCGAGATTTGAGGGACATTTCGATATAAAATCCATCTTTTTCAGAGAGAAATTTCAAAAGCTTTCTATGAATTTTAATAGATTTTGACAATTTTCGAGTGACTTTTACGAATTATAACGGAATTCATAATATTTTCAGAGATTTTTTTAAAGCGAGGGAATTTTAAGGGATTTGAAATGTTTTAAAATTTTGAGGAAGATTATAAGGTTTCTAAGAACTTTAGAGATTTCAACGAGTTTTAAGCGGATTTCTAATTATTTCGTGAAATTTCGAGGAAAATTATAAGCGAATTTACAAGATTTTTATAATTCGTTAAAGATTTTATGGAATTTAATGAGATTTCTAATAATTTTAATGAATTTAAAACGATGTAAAGGTATCTTAAATTTTATAGTAGAATTCAAAAAATTTCAAGAAGTTTCTGGGAATTTTAAGAAGTTTTCACTAATTTAAAGAGATTTTAAGGAATTTTAAATATTTTAAATATTTCAGAGAATTGTAAAGGATATTGTCATAAAATTTCCAGAAATTTTAAAGAAATACAAAAGATTTTATGAAATTTCTAATAATTTGACGGGATTTTTTGGTTATTAAAAGATTTTAGAGAATTTTAAGGATTTCATGGAATTTAATGAGATTTCTAATCTTTTTAATATTACAGTAGATTTTGACGTAAAAGGACTTTAAATGTTATCGTAGAATTTTAAGAATTTTAAGAAGTTTTTGGGAACTTTTAGAGGTTTTCACGAAATTTAAAAGATTTCAAGAGAGAAAAGCAGAAAAATATTTCTCTCATTTGGAAAAATTTTTGTTTCATTTTGAGACAAAGGTTTAACTGTGAGATTTTTTCAGTTTTAAAATATTTTATAATGTTTAAAGGATTTTAAAGTTTTTGAGGAATTTTATTGAGGGATTTCAAAAGAATTTTTAAACATCTATGATTTTTAAGGATTTCATGAAATTTGATAAGATTTCTAAGGATTTCAAGGCATTTGAAATGAAAAGAAATTTTTTAGGATAGGAAATGAATATATTCACTTTTGAAGTTAGTTTTTGAATTCTTCGTTTTATGCAAGAAGTATCCAAAAATAAATATTTTTTCGCTCTCTACGCGCAGTCTTATATTTGAAAAAAGATTAGTGCTACAGAGCGAACAAATATTTATCTATAATTTTCCTGTAGTAAAATGAAGAATGGAATTATCAGCTTAACGCTTGGGTCCAACGCCCTCAATTATTTCATTGAAGATTCAGACGTCTAATCTGACGATTTTTTATTTTTATATTCAATGGAATAAAAATATTTTTTAAAAATGTTTTCACGATCTTCAAAGCCCAAAATATTTATTTATTGACTAGCAAAAATTTACCCAGAGTTGTCAGGGATTTTAAGAACTTTCTTAAAATTTAAAGAAATTTTAAAGAGACTTTAAAGGATTGAAAAAGGTTTTAAGTAATTTTGAGGACTTTTTCGGAATCTCAAGGATTTTTTTTTCAAGCTCGGATTTCCAGGAATATTGAAGGATCTTATGTGATATCGTGTAATTTTGAGGAATTTTAGAAACTTCAAGAAATTTGAAGGGGCTTAAAGAGCTTTTAAGAGATTTTACGTGATTTCAAGAAATTTCAAGAAATTTCAAGAAATATTAATGAACTCCATGGAATTTTGAAATATTTCAAACAATTTTAAGAAATTTAAAGAAGATTTAAAAAATTTCAAATAATTTGAAAATATTTCATGGGATTTCATTTCATTTCGTCTATATTAGTATCAATTCCTTGAAATTCCTTAAAATCATTTAAAATTTGATTAAATCTCTTAAAATGTCTTGAAATCTTAAAATGTGAAAACTCTTGAACATCCTTAACTCATTTTAAACACTTTTGAAAATCCTTTGAAATTACTTGAAATCTCTTGAAATCTCTTAAAATTGTTTCAAGTTCCTTAGAATTAAGTGAAATTCCTTGAAATATCTTGGAATTCCTTTGTCACTTAAAATCTCTTAAAATCCCAGGCAATTCCCGGCAAATTTCAACTAGAAAATAAATAAAAATAAAAAATATTCTTTAGAACTCTTTTATTTTGATATTCTTCATTTAATAAATATAAAAAATTAAAAAATAAAAAGAACTTCGTCAGATTAGACGTCTGAAACTTCAACTTAATCCCTTAATTATTATATATGAAATTAATTTCCTTTAACAACATGATATTATTTCTAAAATAAAAATTCTTGACTCATTTCAGACCGGAGAAGATGTATCCTAGGCAATTACATTCTATAAGTGTACCCATACTCAACCACGATAAATGCCGGCATCTCCAGAGTCGTTATGCACCTGTACTGACAGATGAAAATATTTGTACTTATGACCAGTTCAACAATAAATATGCCAGCATTGACGATACTGGTGCTCCTTTAGTTGTTAATAGTAAACTAGTTGGTGTTCTGACTTTGAGTGGAACTAGACTAAATCCGAATAATCCTGATGTTTTCATTAAGGTATCACATCCGCTAATCAGGAACTGGATCATTACAAACACTCATATTATTGAAGGATGGTTATACTAGATAATATAATATATAATAATATTATAATTGTATATATGTAATGTTGTAATAATGTCTAAACATGTAATATGTAATTGTAATAATGGTTTCTACCTTGCATGCTTACATATCACGATTGATTTTTCTATTACGAATAAAATAATTTTCATTATTCAAATGTTACAAATTGAACGACGCATAATTTCTTTTTAAGCAGCATTTGCGCACACCCAGAGAAAAAGTTTGTTTAAATCAAATAAACGTATATTTGCCTCAGAGCCAACTAAAAAATATCTTTGAATTAAATAAAATTTATTTGATTCAAAGATATTTTTTACTTGGCTCTGAGGCAAATATACGTTTATTTGATTCAAAAAAAACTTTTTTTCTGGGTGCAGAGACGTTATATTTGATTTAAAGCACAATTAAAACAATCGAGAAAGCCTTTATTAAAAAAAAATGAGAATGTAAAAATGAATTTCTAGAGAAATTTTTGACAAAAAATTCTAGTTTCGCTAAATGAGAAAATGAATGAATGAATTTATTATCTGTAAAACTAAAAAATAATTGGCTCTATAATAAAACCGTGATTGTCTTTCAAATTGTTTGCTGTTGTAGACTATGTTTTTCATATACTTATTTGTAATTTGATGTCACATGTTATTTTAACTTTAATTGAATTTACACAAACAGCATCACTTTTACAATCTTATCTATAAAGGAAAATTTTCTAACTGGTATTAGTATTTCATTGTATTTTTGTAGACATACAAAACTCTAGCTTTAGACAAAGCAAACAAAGTTCGAAGAATAAGACTATAAAGTAATAAAATTCATACTCTGAATATTTCAAAATTCACATGATAAAAATGGTTACAGGGGATCTAATAGGGTTCGATCATAACCCTTCGTGCTAGGCTCTGTTTCACAATATTTTTCATGATTAAAACGAAAACTACTCATCCTATTGAAAAATGGCCAAAGGAGAACTTAATTGTAGATCTTTTCAAGACCAATAACTATATTTCTTATCATTTTCTCTGTATCTCGCGTTATTTGGCTCAAAATTTGAATTTTCGATTTTTTAAGGAAATTCAAAAAGTTGTTATACCTACCCTATAGAGCGTTCAAAAAGAAACATTTTTCATCTTTAGACTTTTTTTCATATCGTGCGTTGTTCGGCTTCTAATTTAAGTTTTCTTTCTTTTTTATTTGGATTTTCAAAATGTTATGTCTTTCAATTTTTTTTTTATCCAAAAAAGTAATGAGGAAAAATTTTTTAACTTTTTTAATACTACGAATATCCGTGCATATAATTTGTAAATTAAAAAAAAAAGTGATTTAAAAAATTTTCAAAATTACCCAACTTTTTGAATTTTTATCCAAAATGGTTGACCAGCGAACTTGACCTTCATTTTAGGACACTAAACAAATATACAAAAGGCCAATCCAATCGATCAATTTTTTCGAAAGTTTTCGTGCTAACAAACTAAAATCTACAGACAAACAGACAAACACATTCGTAAAACGATGTTTTTCGGGTTCAGGGGCTCCCAAAACGTGGACATTTGACAAAAACTGAGGGGGTCAAATTTTTCACAAATTTAATACATTCCCTCTAATGATAAAATGAAAAACGTTTCCAAAACATATGATTTTTATTTATTTACTGGCAGAAATTTCTACTCAGCGTTGTCCAGAATTTTGAGAAATTTCATAGAATTAAAAAAAAATATTAAAAGATTGCAAAAGATTTTAAGTGATTCTAAGGAATTTCAAAGGCTTTCAAGAAATTTATAGTGATTTTAGGGAATTTCAAAGGATGCTAAGAGATTTTGATTTATTTCGGGAATTTAAACGAATTTAAAAAATTTTAAAAGGGTTATTAAAAGATTTTTTCAAAGATTTCACAAGATCTCAAGAACTTTAACTGATTTTCACAAATTGAAAGGAATTGGAAGAGATATCAAGATATTTCAAGAGATTTTAATAAAACCGATGAAATCCCAGGTATTTTAATATATTTAAAACGATTTTAAGGGATTAAGGCCATGTAAGACTTAACTTACCGACATTTTTTTCTCTGAAATGGTACATCTACATTTATTGAGATATCAAATTGAAAATTTCTAAAATTAAAGAAAATATGCTAAGGTATGTTCATCTGGTCTTCAATTTTTGTAATTAAAAAAAATTTTGTTGAAAAAATTTTTTCTTTATAAATATCAATATTTAGGACTAGATAAACGTACTTTAATGCTTTAACTTCAATTTTAGAAATTTTCAATTTAATATCTCAATAAATATAGACGCAGCGTTGCAGAAAAAAATGTCGGTAAGGTAGGGTTCGGGTAAGTCTTACATGACCTTAAGGGATTAAGGGATTTTAAAGGATTTCATTTGATTTAATTAGAATTAATTCCTTGACATTTCTCAAAATTATCTTTTGAATTCTTTAGAAATTCATTGAAATTCTTCACAATTACTTGAAATCTGTTAAAATCCGTTCAAATTTCTTAAAGTCACTTAAATCTGATGAAATCCTTTAAGATGTCTTGAGATATTGTGAAATCTATAGAAATATCTGGAAAATCCTTTTCATAAACTCTTGAAAATCCTTAAACTGTTTTTTCAACATTTTTGCAAATTCTTTGAGGTATTTTAAAATATCTTGAAATCTCTTAAAATACTTTGAAGTTCCTTGAAGTTCCTTAAAGTTCTTTGCAATATTTCAAAATTCCGAACAACGCCGAGTAAATTTCTGCTAGTATACAAGTAAAAATAAAATTGTTTTGGAATTTATTAAAATATCTTTAAATCTTTTCAACTTTCTTCAAATTCCTATTCTTTCATTCTTTTAAAAATCTCTTCAAATCGCTTCTACTCTCTTGAAATCCCTAAAATTACTTAAAATATCCTAAGGTCTCCACGAAATCCCCTAAATGTCATGAAATCTCTTTAAAAGTCTTAAAATCCCCTAAATTAATTTGAAATCCATTGAAAATCCTTAAAATCACTTATATGTATTTAAAAATCTTGAAATCATTTCAAATTATTCTAAATGAATTGAAATCGTTTAAAATATTTAAAAATCCGTTAAAATTCTGTTTGCACAAATATTTCCCATGCTTTCTGTTGAAGTAAGAAAATTATTATATAAAACAAATTTATTAGTGAGAATTTTTGAAAATGAAAAAAATTCGTCTAAGTACACGTCTGAAACTTCAGCCCAATGTACTAATTTGTCAGAACCTCGGTACTTTATTGGAACTTTATTTATTTTTTTTTTCGTAATGAGATATCATTGGTACTTCTTTTATTACTTGAGTTTTCACATTTTTTTATTTAAATGAAATGACAGTACTCTATAGATATTCTTCTCAAAATTAAAAGATATGTCATTATTAAATAGAGTTAATATTTTTTTTTTTGCGTACGGTAAAGTATTCTTGGATTGACAAAATGTGTGCAAATTAAAAATTTTGTAATCAGAGTCACCTAAACTTAGATTATCAGTGACATCATTTGAAGTCTCGGAATCACTTCCCTCACTTTCGGAAATGCTTTCATCGCTATTATCTTTTTCGCTTATCTTGTTCGCTGTATAAATAAATTAAAATAAAACATATTACAAAAAAAAAATAAAACTGTGACGGTTCATTAGACTTTTAAGTATATAAGTACGAAAATAATACATACCAAAATTTGTATTCTGGATCAAAGTCAAGTATTGACGTATGACATTATTATTTGGTTCTTTTTCTAGTACTAAAATTCAATAAAAAAATGTTTTCACATAAAGAGACATTATATATTTTTTATACGTCTTTTAGTCAATATTAAAAAATCATACTTGACTTTCCTAGTACTTCAGCATTCTCATAATCCTTCGTCATCACTGCGATAATAAACTAAAGAGAATATTTATCTATAATTATGTGCAAACTTGTAAAAATATTCATTTATACAAAAAAAAAAAGTTACAAAAGATATGTTTTTGCCGTCAAAAAGTGGTAAAGATTACTGAATTAGATTATCAAAAATTGAACAGTGCAAAAAATTTCGTATAATTTTGTTTAATAATGTAAATTACATTCTTCTTTATACAGTACAACCTCGCTAAGAGGTACCCCTATAAGAGAATTAATGGCCTTGATGAGCTTTAAAGCTTCCCCCACTACAAACCCTCCCTGTAAAAACGACGTATTGAAAAATATTGAAAATTATTCAATTTTTAATGCGGTTTCATCAGATTTAATGCGATTTAATTCTATTTTGTGTTGCATCTGATTCTTTCGCTTTCAAAAGTATACAAAGCAATACGAACTTTCGATTTAAAAAGTTTTCATTTCGTGAAAAACTTTTCTCTCCAGGCCCGGCAGATAATATGTGTATGGTGGGTAGTAATACACACACGGAATTTTAGGGCATTTTTGGGAAAATGAATCATCACGAAGTTTTATACATAGTCACGAAAATAAATATTATCAAGATTATCAATCTAATGTTTTATTTTATATCAATAAGTTAAAAAAAAACTAATATCAACGATAATTTTTTTACCCCTGTGAAATTCATTTCTCTACAAGTGTTTTTGTGTTTTTTTTAATTCAAATCTTTTACGGGTTTTTCGGGTTCAGGGGGTCACAAAACGTGGACATTTGACAAAAATGGGGGGGGGGTCAAATTTTACACAAAACTATAACATTCTCTGAGGAGAATGTAGTGGGGGCCTCCTATTTCTTGGAATTATTACCCTTAACCGCCCGTTGGTCTCCTCTTAGCGAGGTTGTTGTACTGTACATAAATAGAATCCTTTGTACGAACCTTGATGTGTTGTTCATCTTTGCAATGACTATTGTTCATAATGATTTTCTGGTACCACCAAAATTTTCCCCTTTCATAATATTGTATCTGAATCTATTTCACAATATTAATTTCCTTATCTTAAATTTTTGTTCTAAATAAAAATTCTGAAATCTGTATTTTTTTGTCGAAAATAACAAGTTAATGTTTAACTAAAATTTGTCTAGAAGAAGGTTAGACCAAAATTAACGAGTACGATATGAAGGATGATGACAGTTGATGATTGAAGACCAACCTGAAAATTTCTACTTCCCAAGAATACATAGGTACATATACATATATATAATTTTGTTACATACTCGATATATGTACTCTCCTTTTTATATCACATACGTGTTATATTTACATAAAACTGGCCAAAATCAACTCGCTAGGCGTGTTTTTAATAGATTCTTTTTTTTAATATCCTACTTTATTATTTAAAATCCTTTAGCTTCTCTTAAAATTCGACGAACAACTTTAAAAAATCCTAAAGTCGCTAAACTAGCTAGGAAGTTGCATCAACTTTTGTGCTGATTCTACGAGCACTTTGCTTCCTCATAGAGGAAGCATTAATTAATAAATAAATTAAATTAATATTAGGTCACCTGAATCGTGTCAACACAAAGAAAAGTTTATTTTCTTTACATCAGGTAAAATATTTTTCAGGGAGGTAAAGGTCATTCCTGAAGTAACTTTCAACGAGGAATTCACAGGTGATCTTCATTTTGACTTTGAAGAATGACCTTCAAAGTTTTTTCAAGGTCAACTTTGTTTATTTAAATGGAAACCCCTTGTTTTTATATCGGCAATCGATAAAGCGTGAAATTCTACGTTCAAGTATGTATCCAAGCCATAAGTAAATTGTAAACTTCAAGGTCATTCTAAGGTCATTAGAAATTAACAAGTCTTTCGGGGAAATCAAGATCACTCTACAAGTACCTTTCAACGAAGAATCCAATTGTGACCTTTACTTTGACCCTGACGATGACTAAGATTTTTTTCATGATCAATTTTATTTTTTAAATAGAAATCCGCTTTGTACTTCGGAAATCGATTGACCTTGACCTTTGACCTTGACTGCGGCATGTCTACCCCTGCGACATCTGTCGCCCAAGAAAATGTTTTAAGTAATTGTAAAAAAGAAATAAGCGTTGAAAAAATCCTTCAAGGTCATCGTGAAGGTCAAAGTGAATGTCACCATTTAATTCCTTGTTGAAAGTTACTTCAAGAATAACATTGAACCCCCTAAACACCTTGTTGAGTTCAAATGACCTTTGTGTAACCTGCAATATTTAATATGTATCTTTGACTTTGGTGCATATTTCCCACTCTATTGATTTTTGATTTAAAAAAGAGGGTTTCCATTTAAAAAATAAAATTGACATTGGATTAGCCTTGAAGGTCATCGTCAATATCAAGGTAGAGATCACCCTTGAATTCCTCGTTAAAAGTTACTTCAAAAATGACCTTAACCTCCCTGAAAACCTTGTTAAGTTCAAATGACCTTAGATTGACCATCAATATTTACAATGTACCTTTGACTTTGGTACATATTTGATCGTAAAATTTCACGCTTTATTGATTTCCGATGTAAAACAGCGAGATTCTATTTAAAAAAAAATCTGCCCGCTTACGCGGGCACATTCTCATGCACAAGTCGCGCTTCGCGCTCCGTGTTGCGCGTTTCGCGCGCTTGCGTCCTTCGGGACACTTGCGAGAGTCGCGACGTTTGCACCTATTTGTATTTAAATTACTACAAAATGGAATGGAATGCAAACGAAAACTAATTTACTTAAGGTTCTATCGACCTTAAGGAGCACATTCTCATCAGGGAACTCGCGCTTCGCGCTCGATATTTATTAATTTAAACCTCGCGCTCGGCTTTCTTTAACAATATTTTTCATGATTACAACGAAAACTACTCATCCTATTAAAAAATGGCCAAAGGAGAATTTGTAGATCTTTTTATGGCCAATAATTATGTTTCTTATAATTTTCTCTGTACCTCGCGTAATTTGGCACAAAATTTGAATTTTCAATTTTTTAAATAATTTCAAAAAGTTATTATTTATGCCTATCCTATAGGGTGTTCAAAAAGAAACATTCATCATTCATCTTTAGAAAAATTGTTCGACATTTTGAGTACCGTTTGGACACAAGGAATCTTCATTTCTCTTACACCAGCTTTAAATTTTGAATATTTTATAAATATATATTTCAACGAATCTAATACCATCTCTGATAAGAATGTAAAAAAGTTGTTATGCCTATCATATAGGGTGTTCAAAAAGAAACATTTCTCATCTATAGACTTTTTTTTATATCGTGCGTTGTTTTACTTCTAATTTAAGTTTTCTTTCATTTTTTTTTTGATTTTCAAAATGTTATGTCTTTCAATTTTCAATTTTATTTTTTATCCAAAAAAGTCATTGAGAAAACTTGTTCGACTTTTTGAGTACTACAAACATCCGTTATTAGAATTTTTAAATTAAATAATACCTTCTCTGATGAGAATGTAAAAATATTTGATATTATTAAAAGTATTTTTCACGTTTAAATGGAAAACTACTCGTCCTATTGAAAAATGGCCAAAAAAGAACTTGTAGATCTTTTTAAAACCAATAATTATGTTCCTTATCATTTTCTCTATATCTCGCGTTATTTGGCTCAAAATTTGAATTTTTGATTTTTTAAGGAAATTCAAAAAGTTGTTATGTCAATCCTATAGAGTGTTCAAAAATAAACATTTTTCATCTTTAGACTTTTTTTCATATCGTGCGTTGCTTGGCTTTTAATTTAAGTTTTCTTTTCTTTTTTTTGATTTTCAAAATGTTATAAGTCTTTCAATTTTTTTTTATCCAAAAAAGTCATTAACAAAAATTGTTCGACTTTTTGTGTACTACGAATATCTGAGATTAGAATTTAAAAATTTAAAAAAAAAGTGGTTTAAAATTTTTTCAAAATGCTCCAACTTTTTGAATTTTTATCCAAAATGGCTGGCTAACGAACTTGAGCTTCATTTTAGGATACAATCCAATCGGTCAATTATTTTAAAAGTTATCGTGCTCACAAACTAAAAATCTACAGACAGACAGACCGACACACAGACACACAGATAGACACACATTCGTAAAAACATGTTTTTCGGGTTTAGGGGGTCCCAAAACGTGAACATTCGACAAAAACTGGTGGGGTCAAATTTTACACAAATCTAATACCTTCTCTGATGAGAATGTAATCGTCAAGGTCAAACTGAAGGTCACCATTGAATTCTTCGTTGAAAGTTACTTCAAGAGTGACCTTGATTTCCCTGATAGGCTTGTTAATTTCTAATGACTTTAGAATGACCTTGAGAATTACAATTTACCAATGACTTGGGTATATACTTGAACGTAGAATTTCACACTTTATCAATTGTCGATATAAAACACGGGGTTTCCATTTAAACAAAGTTGATCTTGAGAAAGCTTTAAAAGTCATCTTCAAGGTCAAAATGAATGCAACGTTTTTGCAAAGCAATTTTTATTGTTAAAAATAATTAAAATTTGCACCTTAGGAATTTTTTTTAGCAAAAAATGCCTAAGATTATAAAAATTTGTTCATATAATTATTGTTAACAATTGAAATTCTTGATTGTCATACACACTCCCTAAAAGTTTAAAAATAGTTATTTACACATCATCACGTTGAAAAACTCAAGTTTCTATCTCTAAAAATAGCCATACAATCCATTTGTTATAATTATGTTTAAACAATTATCCATTACAATCGATTGATAGCAAAGAGTCATTGATAAATAATAAGCTACGAAGAACATCATAGAAGCACAATTTTAGCTCTAAAAATACTTAAGAACATAAATATTTGTTTATATAATTGTTGTTAACAATTGAAATTGTTTATTGTTATGTAAACTCCCTAAAGTTTTAAAAATTCGACATTTACACTTGATTACGTTGAAAGAATTGTTTCCACCTCTGAAAATATCCAAACAGTGCATTTGTTAATTAAATTTGTTTAAACAATCATAATTTGTTATTGAATGACTAAATCTAATAAGTGAAATTTTTCTATAATTTTTGTCGGATTCAGTAGAAAAAACTTTATTTATTTCATCATAAATACCTTATATGGCCAATTGTTTATAAAATTTTATTATAAAATAACAAATTATTTATTTTCTTTCATGAATTTAGTTTTAGTAGCAGAGGCTCAAGTGATACTGAAAGAGAAGGTATTCAAAGCAGGAAGCCTTCCTGCACCCTGTACATAACAAATATGCGTTTCTGTTGTGTTGGGGTGGCTATATACCCCACGTTGTTCTCGAAGGGTTAAAAATTGTAATTTTTTTAAGACCATGTAAGACTAACCCGATCCCTACTTTACCGCCATTTTTTTCTGCAACGATACATCTACATTTATTGAGATATCGAATTGAAAATTTATAAAATTGAAGCTAAAGCATTAAGGTACGTCTATCTAGTCCTAAATATTGACATTTATAAAGAAAAAATTTTTTTACGAAAATTTTATTTTATTTTTACAAAAATTTAAGACCAGATAAACGTACCTCAGCATATCTTATTTTATTTTAAAAATTTTCAATTAGATATTTCAATAAATGTACAAATAAGGTTGCAGAGAAAAAAATCTCGGTAAGGTAGGGATCGGGTAAGTCTTACATGGCCTTAAATAGTCGAACAATTTATGATTATTACTTTTTTTGATAAAACAAAAATTTTCAGATATATAACCTTTTTATTTTATAAAAGTTTTTCGGTGATTTTTATTTCAAACAGTTACAATTGAAAATTTCTAAAATTAAAGAAAATATGCTAACGTATGTTTACCTGGTCTTAAAATTTTGTAAACAAAAAAATACATTTTTTTTAAAAAAGGTCAATATTTAGAATCAGATAAACGTACCTTAATGCTTTAGCTTCAATATTAGAAGTTTTCAATGTGGTATCTCAATAAATGTAGACGTAGCGTTGCAGAGAAAAAAATGTCGGTAAGGTATGTATCAGGTAAGTCTTACATGGCCTTAAAGGATTTTAAAAAAATTAAAAACTTTCAATAGATCTACAAAAAATTGCAAGTGTTAAATAATAATACTTAGATTGATTATTCGGATAATTCCAAGATTTTACTGTATTTTTGTTTTAAATTCCTGGATTTCCTTAAATTCGTGCACATATTTCCTATAGATCTTTTAAAATATAAATACATGCTAAACGAATGCCATAAATGAGGTGCAAAATAAGCATTCGAATGCAGTAAACCAAACTACACGCGTGTAAAGAAAAAATGCCGATAAGTTAGGGATCGACTAACTGATATATTACAAATTTCTTGACATTTGGGAGACACGAGTGTACTAACTTTTGCTGTCAATCATCTTTTTGTATCAGATGTAAAATTCTCAATTATATAAAATTGGGTAATAGACAAGTTGAACATTCTTCATAAACTTTTAGAATATTTTTAATTATACGTATAATTTGGTAAACATACTTTTTGTGAATTTTTTTTTCTTCAGAATTTATCGATTGAAAACAAAGTGGTAACGTCCGATTACAATGGCGGATAATCAGGATAATATACTCGGTTCTATTGTCGAACAAAATACATATAAGAATGAAGAAACTTGTTTTTGCCGACGAGTCTGGTCTGGTTCCTGTCCCAACTAGAATATCGATCAGTGACGCGATTCTCGGAATTCCCTCCCAAGTTTTCTTCCTCTTCAACAGCAAGCTCTGATTGGTCGTTGATGACCTCAGACAACAAGCGATTGGTGCCTCGTGACGTCTTCCAATAAAAGTGATTAAACTCGACGGACTTCTGTCCCGTGACGTACGTGTTTGGCACAAGTTCAGTAGAAATCGTCGACAATCCTCGAGTGCAGGTTCTGACTTGTCTTTGCTCGTATCACTGAAAATTCTTTAAACGAAACGATATCGTCGACACTTCGAGAAGTGAAAACCAAGAAATCTAGAAACGTTCTTTAATCAGATTTAATATTCAATCGACCTGAGCTGCAGGTCGATTAATTCACTTTTTTGGTCTTCCAAGTGGAAGGAACACCGGAAAATCCCATCAACTTCGGGAGGGTGAGTTTCAAGAATTCAACATTTTTCTTAATTTTATCTCGATTTTTGAGTGCATTACATAAGTAAATTCTTATTTTCATGGAAAATATATCGATAATAAGTAGACTCAATAACAAAGTGGTCAACAATAAACGCGACAATATTATGCTTGCCAGAAATAACGTTCGAGAACATACGTCGAAAAAAAAATTGGCAGCTCATTCGCAGTCGTAGGTTTTGGATAAAAGGTCACAAATGGTCTTACTGAACCTTATTATTATTGAAATAAATGTTTTTTGAGAATTTTTTAAATGCATTTTACATGATGCAAGTCTCTTCAAAAAAAGAGCATATATGTGTTATGTAACACGTGACAGTTCACGACGTACTTTCAACGTTTGAAAGTGACAATTTATCATATTGATTAAATATAATCACTAGAGGAAGCAATGATAAGGGAACCACTAACTACAATCTACAATATTCAGTTGTATTGTATTCATATTCAACATAAAATACGTTTATTCACAAAATAAACGTTGAAAAAACATCCAAAATTTTTTGGTTTTTTAATTTAATTTGTTTCACAGGATTTCCAAAGATATTCATTTAGATGGATTTAAAAGGATTTCAAGGGATTTCTACCGCGATTTCCATAAAAATCAAATATAATAATACTTGCGGTTTACAATTAAATATTGCAGTTGTTACCATTCAATTAAATATTTCTAAGGTGGAAAATATTTATAGATCCTTGTCAGTTCTCAAGGTTTCTGAAATTTTTACAGGATGAGTCATAGTGATGCATAAGTAAAAAATAACAGCTTCTCTTATGCTAACATTGATCCAAAAAAAAAATCCAATAGAGAGGCAAATTTTTCTGCAGTCTATTCGCGTGTACTTTCCTTATTTTTTTGTTTTGTTTAAAGTAAGAATGTTTTTATGTTATTTGGAAATGATGCAATAGTTGAGTTTGTTTTTCATTTTCCACCTGTGAATTTAAGGACTTCTGAGGATTGTATCAAGATAAGTTAAGATATATGCATAAAAAATTCTGCGTTTCGAAGACAATGGGAATGACTTTTATTAAAATACGTTGGTCAACGTTTTGCCGGCAAAAGTATATGATATATATGTAATGTATATATATACTATACATCCATATAATCACCCGTTGAATTTGGCACCAAAAAGAGTTCTGCTCATCAGACTTTGGCCCTCAGCCAGCTTCATAAAAATGCGTAATTCATAAAAGTAATTCGTCTTTTAAAACGTCGTGTACAAATAATTACGTAATATAAGTATACTTTTCTTATAAAAAAAAAAAAAAATATTTCTTTAAATTGTCTAACCGTGAGAACATCCCAGTGGGCAAAAAATTTAAAGAAGTTTTTAGAACGTCCTAAAAATGTCCTAAAAACGTCCTATGCAGACCAAAAAACGTCTAATGTTCCAAAGACGTATTTAGGACGTATTTGGAACATTGGACGTTTTTAAGACGTCTAAAAAATTCTTTAAATTTTTTGCCTACTGGGATGTTGCAACAATTGCTAAATGATATTCAAAAGTAATAAATAATATAAAAATAATACATAATAGGCGTATTATGTATTATTAATATTATGCACCAAAAGGGAGAAGGACTTTTTTGACCAACTGAAAACACACATCGAAAAGTTCTCTACACTGAGAAACTCTATTTTAGAAAAATTACTAGTATCGATAGCAAGTAGGGGCAAAATCCCAAAATTGAGACATTTTAATACAGAAAATAATAAATTTTACTATTTCAATAGTAATTTTTACTATTTAAACAGTAATTTTTCCTATTTAAATAGTAAAATTTATTATTTTCTGTATTAACATGTCTCAATTTGGGGATTTTTCCCCTACTTGCTATCGATATTAGTAATTTTTCTAACACAGAGTTTCTCAGTGTAGTCAATTTTTGGTCCCTAGGGAAAAAAAATTTATTTTAGCTTTGTAGACTTGAAAAAAACAGCTGGAATTTGATAATTTTGATGTTTTATTGGCACTTATGACTGATTTCGACAGTTTCAAGGAAGATAAAATCAGTCTGGATCCGAAAGGCGTGACTATATAGGTATTCCGTAAATTCTCTTGACTTTGCACGCGGATTCTACGTCGTATCATGTGACTTCGATGTTACGTATCTTCAAGTTTCGCATTGCTTTTGTACAGGGGCATCACCGGCATCACGCTAATGACATCAAGATTCTAATCTAATCCCTAGTGATTATTTATGTCACACAAGAAGCATAACCGCCGATGCAAAAATTACTCTTCCGAGAATTAATTTAGCAAATCGTTCTTGCAGTCAATTAGTTTTGAAAAAGCGAATTGAAATTCAGAACTATTATGTAATTGGATCTGCAACCTTGAACAAAATTTCTGATGGAATAAGTTATCTAATAATGTAAGATATTCTGTAGACTGATTTTCCTCTACACATTTTTGCTTAAAAGATTAAAAGGTTTAAAGGTTTAAAGATTTAAAGCAGTTTAAAGGTTTAAAAGATTGAAAATTTGATTGAAACACTTTCCGATTCAGAAGGATGACTGTTGAATCCAGCTATATCCGCATTCTCAAAAAAAATCCAATTCACTGAAGCAATTATTTATCCGTTTCTTTTTTCCGAGATACTAAAAGATTTTTATGCATTTTATAGAATTTAATTGATTAATAAATTAATGAATTTTCTTTTAACTTTTTCAGGTCTTTAGAATCCCTCCCACTTTTAAGCGTTCAACGGCCAGCAACATTTCGATAGAGAAAGGGGGTAACTTGATCGTAAGTACTAAATATAATGAACACGGAGAAAAATGGAAGGTCAGACTGAATCTCTAGATGGTCAGACTGAATCTATTTGAGGGTCGACTATAGGACAGCCATCAAGATGGTCAAATTAGCCCTCTCTAAAGAGTCAAAATAAGATGGTCTACTAAAGATGGTCGATTTTTGACATGTCACACTGAACTTTTTTTGTTCACTTTTCACCGAAGACGACCAGAGACTGATCTCAATCACAAAAACTTCGTGGACTACTATTAATTAAGCAATTAAGGAGATATTTGATGCACGCATAACTTTTAATAATATTTTCTTGAAAAAACTATCTAAACCGGAGTCCTTTGCGAAAACGAATGAAAATCGCGAAAAAAATGATGGTCACGTCAGTTTCAAACTTCAAAGGTCGATTCGACCATCGGGGAGAGTCGGTTTGATCATCTGCTGATGGTCAACCTGACCATAAATTGAGAGTCGGGTCGACCATATCCTAAAAGTTATAAAGGGCCGATCTGACCATCTAGAAAGTCACACCGACCCTCTAAATTTTGACTCTCAAACTTTGACCCTCCAGTTTTTTCCGTGAAATTAATTAATAATGTGTGAAAATCAGATCTAACACCACGGGAATTTCAGGTAGTATCATCATGCAGCCATCAGCCACCCATGTCATCTGCTTCTCGTGGCGTGAGATCGAGGCCTCCGGAGGAAGACATTGTATCTTCCTCGAAGACGGGAATGATTCCTCTTTTGAGTCCAACGATGGAGGCGAATATGATGAAGGAATCTTGGATAATACCGAAAATGAAGCCGGGCGTTACCCTTTACAGCGAGGACAACAAACAATTCCCGGTCTGGGAGGAGGACTTTCAAGACCTCAGTGGTTGGTGCATGGACAAATTCCCAGAACAATGCGATTTTCCTATAGGTGAAGCGATCAATCCCAAACTGTCGGGTAAATATGCCTTTCTTTATAGATTCCTTAAGGCCATGTATAAAACACGTGACTTCCCAGTGGGCAAAAAGTCATTGATATCCTGAGGACATCCTAAAGACATCTAGGACGTCCATGTCAGTCCAAATGATGTCCAAAAGACGTCTCATGTCTTATAGACGTCTTTTGGACGTGATACATCCTTAGGACATTAATTGGACTGACAGACATCCCAGTGGGCACAAATGCTCCAAGACGTTTTAGGATGTCCTAAACCCAGTGGACACAAATGCCTCAAGACGTTTTTAGGACGTCCTAAAAATGTCCTAAGTCAGGCCAAATAACGTTCTAAAAACATACAATGTTCCAGAGACGTTTTTAGAACGTTTTTAGGAAGTTTTTTTGGACGTTCTAAAAATGTCTTTTGAACTTTACGTCCTAAAAACGTTTTTAGGACGTTCTAGAAACGTCTTTAAATTTCGTGCCCACTGGGATCCTAAAGATGTCTTTAGGATGTCTTCAGGATCTCAATATCTTTTTCCCACTGGGTTGGTGCTTGTAACTATATTTCAGGTTTTCAGGAACCACATATATGTATTACTTATCTCTCAAAATTACTTTATATTTTGTAATTTTGGATATACTAGACCCTGGTTCCTTAAAACTTGTAGATAAAAATTATACATATATCTGATGAATTAATGATGCTAAAAAAACTGATTTTCTTTTAGACGTGAGATACGAGAATGAAGTCTCGACTTTGAAGGAAGAAGTCCCTGAGGGATTCACAATTGTTTATGATGAGAAGAGAAATTGCGATGATGACATTTTACATATCGCGGATCTTTCAGATCTGCAACCAGTAATAAAATACGAAGATCTGAAGCACACCAACATTGCAGCCAATAAACCGGATCTTTGGTTAAATGCTACCACTACCAACACAACCACCAGCAATTCAGAAATCAGCACAAATACTACAGCAGCAACGACATCAGGCACTTCCGGGCAAATAAAGTCCAAAAATCTTAAATTGCACATACCATCTTATCAAGTACCTCAAGTGAAAGCTATCGACCCACTTGAACCAGCCATACTTTCCGCACTGGACAGTAATGCACAGGAACCGTTCGATTTACTCTCCTACCTTTGTGATGTATGTAAAATTACATTAAATTAAAATTACGTTACATTTCAAAGATAGCTAAGCTGTTATATGGGTGTGAACTTGGCCCCAAACTTTCAAAATTTCGAATTTTTTTATAGAGTTCTGACATCCTTCTGAATAGTTCTATAGTTCCTGATAACTTTTAGAAATAGTTCCGGGGTCTAAACCCACTAAAACCGGATTTTTCAAAACTGGGGGCTAAGTTCACGTTCCCCTGCACTTTTCGAAAAATGAACTTTTTCTTAGAGTTCTGTGTAGATTTAGCATAGTTCTTTAGTTCCTAATACATTTGGAAAATAGTTCCCAAAAATTTTCCACAAAAAAAATTTTTCAAAAAATAGAGCTGTTGCTCAAAAAAAGTTCTAGAGTTCCCTAACAAAATAATTTCGAAAAACTTTAAAACTCAAAAGTTAAAGGATTTTGAAAATCCTGAAAGAGTTCCAGGAATTCTGATGAAAGTTATGGAAGCCCCCTAAATAGTTCTTTAAAAAAGCCTAATAACATTTTTCGATAAACTGAAAAACCAAAAAGCTACAAATTTTCTGGGTATGCTTAAAGTGTTGTAGCTTTTTGGTTTTTTAGTTTATCGAAAAATGTTATTGGCCTTTTTTGAAGAACTATTTAGGGGGCTACCAGAACTGCGATCAGAATTCCTGGAACTTTTTCTAAAAATTTCTCGGAAATTTTTGGATTTTAAAAATCTTGTAACTTTTGAGTTTTAAAGTTTTTCGAAATTATTTTTTTAGGGAACTCTAGAACTCTTTTTGAGCAACAGGAATATTTGAGAAAAAGTTTATTTTCTAAAAAGTGCGGGGTTGGCTCTATTTTTTGAAAAATTTTGTTGTGTAAAATTTTTGGGAAATATTTTCAAAATATATCAAGAACTATAGAACTATGTAAGGATTATCAAGAGATTACATGAGATTTCAAGTGAATTATAGGAATTTCAAATAATTATACAAGAATTAAAAATTTTAAAATTGAAAGTAATTCTGAAAAATTTTAATAAATATCATAAAAGATTCTGAGGATTTTACACGAGATTTCAAAGAATTTTAAGAAATCAAAAAAAAATTCAAAAATGTTCAAAAAAGTTCAAAAAAGTTTAACGATTATCAAGAGGTTTTACCAGATTTCTAGACTTCGAGTAAATTAAAAGAATTTCAAGAGGTGAAATCTCAATTAAATCTCGGAAAACGCCTGATAAATTGATACTAGTTTATTTGCAAATTTATAACTTATGAATTTGTAAATTTTCAGGATGATACATCTCTGCCTTCAGCAAATACCTCCACAATCTTACCAAATATTTTGGAAACAAAAGTAAAAGCAATCAAAGAAGCAACTGTTGTACACTCACCATCTCATAACAAGGAAACAAAATTCCGAGGTAGGAGGCACGAATCGAATAAAGCTAGAAATCAACTTGAACAACCGAAAAATATATCGTCTTCATCTTCATCGTCTTCTTCTTCAAGCTATTTAGAGGAATCAATTAAATTGTCTGACAGGATAATAAAGCCTAAACACAATTCTAATTCTGCAAAGTTAGTAAATGACTACTATAAGAAAAAACGAAGAGGGGTAAAGCGAATGCTAGAGAGCGACTCAGAAGATCAAGAACATTCCGACAGTAGTTATAGGGAATCTCGCGAAAAAAATAATGAAGCTTCGAGAAAATCGAGAATGAATAAAAAGGCCAAGGAGATGGAAATGGCGGCTCGAGCAGTTCAACTTGAAAAAGACAACCGAATTTTGAAAATGAAGGTTGAAGAATTGGAGAAATTGGTGACATCAATGCGAATGACTTTGCTACAAACTGCACTTAAGAAAGAACGTTAAAGTTAAAAATCAGCGAGGATTATTTTTGAACAATCAAAAAATTTCAGTTGAAATTTATTTAAAAAGTTGATTAGTTATAAACTTATATTTTTTGCCTTGGGGTCGTCAGAAGAGATATTTAAACTAAAGTTATGCCTGTAGAAGCACGATAAAATGTGTGATTAGGATTACTAATTAATAGTTTTGCATGTTCACTATATCTATGTTTTTTCCACACAGTGGACACACTCTGTCTTTAAATTTTTGTGGATTAAAATATGAAGTAACAGAATGTGTCTTTGCATTCTGAATATATATTTTTAACCAAACAGAATTCTGTGTGAAATTTAGTCTGAGGATTAAATATTCTCTCTATTATGTTTGTAGATTATATTGGGGATTATCTTACTCTCATCCTCTGATGAAATCTTCTGATTTCATTATATATAAAGATATGTATAACAATTATAAGATTCTTGAATTTTTCTATAGCTTTTTCAGTAGAGTCTTCCCGGACAGAAGAATTTATTTCAATTTTCTGATCATGTAATATCTACGATAATTGCACTTAGGAAAATAATGCAAATCGAGTGTGATTATTTTGCTGTGATTTTTACGTTTTCTTACGTATTATTTCACGCAATAATAATAGAATAGATCATATGTAGACACTTTCACTTCAGTGAAAAATAAAAACATATAAACGTACCGAATATGTTGACAATGTACGTAATATTTATAGACGAGGTTGTGGACAAATACAATACTTTCGTGATAACAAACATATTTTTATAATAAGGAAGGGATATACAGGTCGAAATATTTTATTACAGAAAGACCTACAGCAAGAAAAAGAGACGTTTCTTCATTGTAAAATCTTCAGGTTTTTATTCCTTAAAATTCACATAGAACACATATTTTTATATAAGACATCTTTCATGAGCTTGACAAATTTTCATTTAGTAACACAAGCAACTTTTTTCATTACTTTCTGTCATTCATTAGAAAGTTTTTACTTATAGATTTTAGAATCTACTGAGTAGTGAAAACTTACTACTGTGTAAACTACCTTATTATTTCGAGAAAATGTACTTCGTTCGATATATGACACTATGAAATAAAGTTTATTTTGAAAAGGCAATTTATAGAGTTTTTATTATAAAATTAAAAATTTATGATACGAGAATGTCCTGCGAGCGCCTTTGTTAACAATTTATGCTTATGATAATGTTTTTAAATCTTATGTTAATAAATCTTAACATTCAGTAATTTTATTTTAGTCTCAAAAGCAATCCTGTCATAAAAACTATTTCTATAAATTGGAGTTTCGAAGTGAGTATAATTTTATAGATATAAAATTTGTTCAAAAAGCTTTGAGTGATTTCAAGAGATTGAAATATTTTTACAAGATTTCAACAGTTTTTAAAAGATTTCAAAGAATTCATCATTTAAATTATTAAATTTCGGTGTTCATACTTCTTTTGAACATTGTTTATGAAACGAATAACATTTTTTAATTATAAACTACATCAGATTTGGTCTTGTTTTAGTGCAAAACAAAATTGATTCAGATATTGGATAAATATAAAGAAGCTCAATATAATGGAATTTAATAATTTACTTGGAAAACATACAACAAGATTTGGTTTAAGCGCGTGACCAAAGGCACACAATCTTACATATCTCAATAGTAGTATATATTATATTACAATAATTTACAAAAATTAATCGTAGATAATCTCTATAAATATGAAACGACGCGCATTGTATCTTAAGTCGATCGATGTACAAAGCTTCTGTAATAAGAACGCCAGTTGTGTGTACTTTAATTAAAGTTCATAGACGAACCTACGTTCGTTCATATGTAAACTGCTTCAATAATTCTCATATGTACTTATGCAATATAATATATTTCCCTAATATATTTTTGTATGAGAGAACACAACGCTTTCCATAAAATGCTTTTACTTAAATTCTACACACCGATGACTTCAATAATATTTTCGACTTTGTTAGCCTTTCAAACTTTTCAGTTTTCCAAAAATTGAGGAAAACGAAAAATTGCGAGTATGGAAAAATGGTAACTTCTGCATAATACTTCAATGAAATATATGAATATTTCCTTTCAACACTGATTGCTTAGAATTAATGTACATAAGTCCAACTTTGCGCGATAATTTAAATTATCATGATTTAAGGGTGTTGGGACCAAGTTTTAATCTAAAAATTCGATTTCTTTATTTTTCTCCACAAATATTAAATTTTGAATTTTTTCCTTCTGTAGAATTAATCAATTTTTAACTAGAATTAGGCATACAGAGTGAGAAAATATCTAATTCAAATATTTTTGCAGTAAAATGAAAATATTCAATTTTGAAGTTAGATTTTGAATTCTTCGTTTTATGCAAAAAGAATCGAAACTAAATATTTTTTCGCTCTATCTGCAGTCTTAGATTTGAAAAAAGATTAGCTCTACAGAGCGAAAAAATATTTATCTATAATTTACGTTGAATAAAATGGAGAATGGAATTTTGAGCTTGACACTTGGGTCCAACGCCCTTAAATGTAAGAAAAAATTCTTTCAAGATCCATTCACCAATCACATCATTTTTGGGGTGCATTGAACGTGATGATCACGAATATATGACCACGAAAAATGCTGCATGTCACATTTTCCACGTTAAAATACGAAAAAACGATTTAAAGATATTTTTTTTCGTTTTTTGACCCTCAAAATATTATTTGCAACAATTTTCATAGTTGAATTCGTGATACGCGAGTTTTGGATTGGATTGAAGTTTCAGACGTCTAGTCTGATGATTTTTTTTATATTTATTGGAATAATAATAAAAAAAAATTTTCAGTATTCATAAAAGATTTTAAATAATTTTAAGTAATTTTAAGAGATTCCAAGATATTTTAATGACCCAGTGGGCAGAAAATTTAAAGAAGTTTTTAGACCGTCCTAAAAACGTCCTATTTCAGGCCAAAAACGTCCAATGTTCCAAATATATCCTAAAAACGTCTTTGGAACATTGGACGTGTTTTGGCCTGACATAGAACGTTTTTAGGACGTTCTAAAAACTTCTTTAAATTTTTTGCCCACTGGGGAACTTTAAGGAATTTTGATATGTTTAAAAAAATTTTAAGACATTTACAGAAGATATAAAAATTTTTAAAGAATTTCAAGTAATTTTAAGGGATTTTATATGAGGTACTCTACATTAGGATATAAATTCCTTAAAATTTCTTAAAATATTTAAAATTTTTTGAAATCCTTTGCAAATTTTTTAACTCTCTTGAATTCTTTTTTTATTGAAATTCTTTAAAGTCACTTAAAATCTGAAAAAATCCTTTTAAAAATACTTTGACGTTTCTTAATATATCTTGAAATTCCCTAAAATGAAAAATTACTTAAAATCTCTATAAAATCGCTTGAAATTTCTTAAAAACCCGGATAATAAATAAAAATAAATAAATAAATATATTCTCTAAATCTGAATTAGTGAAAAGTGAGCCACTAATTTACTTTAGTGAAATTTTTTACTAATTATTAGTTTTATTTCACTTTTTCAATTCGCAGTTTTAAACTTTTCACTAAAGTTTTAGTTAAAAATAACTAACAATTAGTAGAATTTTTCACTAAAGTAAATTAGTGACTCACTTTTCACTAATTCAGATTTAGAGAGTAAATAAATATAAATAAATGTAGATAATATAAATATAATAGAAATAAATAAAAATAAAATGATTTTCGGAATTTTTTTCATATTCTTAATGCAAAATATAATAAAAATTTTCGTCAGACTATTAAACATCTGAAACTTTAACCAAATGCTTTTTGGATCAATACCCAAAATTTTCTGAACTTCCGCAGAGAAATTGTACTTACACCTAGATTATGACATTTTGTTAACTGAAGAAAGCAATTACTCAATCACGCACATTCGATTCAATATTTCCTCACTCAAAACGACAGCACCATAGTATGTACATTATTTTATAATATATATAAAAACATGCAGGGAGGGTGATTAAGTAGCAGCGCATATTAACGAACGCAGTTCGAAACGTGTATTCGGCAGCACGAATTTTCATTTACGTTGGACTTATAGTTTGACTTTGGCTCTCAGACTTTGAGAGAAGACTCAACATTGCTTCAAAGTGGACGCCGGCGTCCTGAAGGTACTCATTAGTTTATATTTTATCATTTTCCACATCAGGAAACTGCAGCGATATAATTTATTATACATGTTACCTAATTTGTCGCACACAAAAGAAGTACGTTGCATGTATCGAAAATGTGATTTTAGTTACAATCAGAATCGTGCAGATCACGAGATTTCACTCGGGTAATTATCAATTCTTAAATAGAAAATTTTATTTACAAGGGAAACGTACTAAAAGTGAAGATTGTATTTTCCGATTATTGTAAGTTATGTATTCTAACTACGGATCTGTGTCATAAAGTGGATCAAGATTTTCGAATCGATTTTAAAGATTAAATTCGTTTCCTAAATTAAAAATGCCAGTCTTTCAGTTTCCTATTCTTTAAACTATAAAGCTAAAACTGAATTGAAATTGCCGAAGAAATTGATACTATTTTCAAACTGCTATTTCAAATTTCTCCGATTGTTTCCTTTTAGATTTAGGTAGTTTTTATTTTCCGTCTCCATTTTTATAATCTCATTTGTTTCTAATAAAAGTATAATAATAATACTTTGGTAACATAGAGAATTTTGTATTAGCAGTCTTAAGGGTGTTGGAAACAAGTTTTAACTTCAAAATTCGATTTCTTCAATTTAATTAATAAAGGCCATTGCGACGGCAAGTGGATACCCCTATAAGATAAATTTACCACAAGTATCAACTAAAAAAAAATTTTACAAAAGTTATAAACAAATTTTGAAAAATCAAATTTTCTCGAAAACGGCTTTACCGATCATGGTGGTTAAAATATATGTTATAGAAGGTACTAAGAGGGTTCCGAAAAAAATTCAACAAATGAAAGTAAACTAAACTATTTTAGATTTGAGATTAAAGGTAGAAATATATTTTGAAGAATAATTACAAGTAGTTTTTATTTTTTGAAACTATGAAGTAATACTTGAATCATTTCCGAAAAAATATATTTTGAAGCCTTGAATGTGAGCAAGATGTAGGGAAAAAATGGTTGGTGTTGTAGAAAAATTATTTTTTTTATTCGTCCCCTTATTATAAACAGAATTGTTTCTTGAATTTTTTTCGGAACCCCCTTAGTACCCTCTATAACATATATTTTAACCATTATGATCGGTAAAGCTGTTTTCGAGAAATTTTGATTTTTTGATTTTTCAAAATTTGTTCATAACTTTTGGAAATTTTTTTTTAATTGATACTTGGGATACATTTATCTTATAGGGGTAGCTACTTGTCATAGCAATATGAATCACATCTGAACGGGGGCACCCAGATATCCTGCTACGGTCTTTTGTATTTAGATTTTTTCTCTCTGTAGTCGTACTCATTATATTCTCTCATCAGAGAAGGTATTGTGTCTTTGACACCCCCCCCCCCTGTGTTTGTAAAATTTTCACGTTTTGAGACCCTCTGAACCCGAAAAACAGGTTTTTACAAATGTCTATTTAATAATCTATTTATATTTAATATTTAATATTCCATGAGAAAAATGGAGGAACTGAATTTTGAAGCCAACACCCTCAGGTATTTCTGAATTAAAAAAAAAATAACTAAGATAAGAAAATAACAGATGATCTCAATTGATAGACGAAGAGTAAGAATGAAATTAATATTAATTGCAGATTTGGCCGATAGTTTGCAGCAAGACCACACTGGTCTTTAATTTCACTTTCATTTATGTGACTTCGAACACAAGACTGCGGTCTTCTTCTATTCAAAACTTTGTCCGCCTTCAAACAAACGAGTGTAATTGAATTATTTTGCGGGTAGATATCATTGTGAGTAATTGTTACAGGGTCTTTATTTGTATCTGGACAATTAACGTCTATCACGAGCAACAACATATTGCTGAGTGCTACTCGTTGAATAACGTAGGGCCTGTTACAGTCTTCTTCTGCTGAATTGGAATCGACATCGTAACCTGTCGTGTGATTGTGATTCAGAAGATACAAATAGATCTACGGAAAAAAGTTTATTTTACACATTTTTAAGTTTTCATTTTAAAAATATTCATTTGTACGGATCTTAATTTAAGAGCGTTGGACCCAATTTTTAAGTTAAAAATTCCATTCTCCATTTTACTCAACGAAAATTATAGGTAAATATTTTCTCGCTTTGTAGCGCTAATATTTTTTTCAAATATAAAACTGCGTACAGAGCGAAAAAATATTTAGTTTCGATTCTTTTTGCATAAAACGAAGAATTAAAAATCTATCTTCAAAATTGAATATTTTCATATTTTACTGCAAAAATATTTGAATTAGATATTTTCTCGCTCTGTAAGCTTAATTCTAGTTAAAAATTGATTAATTCTACAGAGGGAAAAAATTGCAAATTTAATATTTGTTGATTAAAATGAAGAAATCGAATTTTTAGATTAGAACTTGGCTCCAACACCCTTAACATTTAATTTTAAATGTTTTTTTTTTCATGAATTTTATCATTTTCTGGAATTTAAAAAATTTACCGATTTATCACAAGGTTGTGGTCTCGTCCTCTTGATTAGAACTCGATTATCAAATGTCTTTTCATCTCTGCTATCTGCAGCTGGAGATTGCAATTTTTCATCCTCGGAACTCGTGTTTGGATGTTCTTCTTGAGCATAAGCATAATCGCTATGCCAGATTCCAGCTTTCGCGAAAGCCCAAGCTGCCTGGCCAAACAACCAGGATGCTGCTGTTTGTAAGGTTCTCCATGGCTATAAAAATATTGTTTATTAAACTACTTCATTATATGTACTATATATTTATTCTACAGATATACATATATCTACTTTAGGCAGAATTTTTGGTTCCGAGTATATTTTTGTATTTTAGATCGAATTGATTATTTTATTGCTATAACAAACCGTCATCAGAATGCTGCCATGGTTGGAGTCACCAGTGGGATCAAAACAGACAGCTTGATAATCGTAAATTGTGATGTTACTGAAGATCGATTTATTAACTAAATCTTGCATTATGTTGCCTCTTACTTCACCAAGAAAGCGACCAGCCTGTTCTTTGTTATGTTCATTAGCTGCAATGATGTATCCATGATTGTCGATCAGATAGCAAGCCAAGTTTTTATCACTGCAGTTTCTTGTGCAGTTAACTACTCCCTCACATGTATATGTTATGTTTTTAAAGAGACCTTCCAAGGATTCGCGCCGAAATTGGAAGCCCACTACAGCAACAGGTGCTTTTGCAGCTCCATTACCTAAAAAAAATTTAGTTAGTCAATCTGCAAATTTCTGTAACCTTAAATACTTTTTTATCAATTGACAAAGTTGAATCATACACTACTTACAAAAATTAAAGGATATAAAAAAAAGTTTCAAATTTTTGGGTGATTTTCAACATAGGATAACTCGGAGAAAAATAGTCGTACAGAAAATAAAAAAAAACAAATTGTAGCTCTAGGTGTCTACTTTTCAGATCTGGACGGTAAAATTTTTTAATGCTCGCGGTTTTCCAGTAATCATCGAAAAACTAAGGAAAAACAATTTTTCCAAATTTTTGCTTGCCTTTAAAATGGTCTGTGGGCTTCAAAAAAATTTTTTTGTCATGTGACTACAAGTCTCTTTTAGAGAATTTAATCAGTTTTAATTTGAGCCAATGGTGAGCTCTGCACGATGATTTGGTGCAGAGTAATCGTTGATCAAAGCAGAAAAGTCAATTTTAACTTTGACCATCAATTGCTTGGGAATAAATTATTGTACAGAAAACGGAAGCAGGGTTTTCGAAACTGCAAAATATTCTCTATGACATAAAATTAGTGGCTATAGATAAAAAAAATTTTTTCGAAGTGATAATGTTGACCGAAAAAAAGTTGAAAATTTGCAGATTTAAGGATATTTAGAAAACTTGGTATAACTTTGGATGTAGCGGTTGAACGAAGGATACCATCAGTAATTTTTCAACCTTAATGTATCCCTAAAAAACCTTCAAAGATGCAAAGCGCTGTGATTTTTTTTCTTAGTGTCCCGGAGGTTTAAATTTATCATTTCTGTCAAAAACAACCGTCACAAGCAATTTTTCCGTTTTCATTCATTTTCTCAACTTCAAAATGTTTTTTTTTTGCCAATAATGCGTAATTTCTCTGTTCTTAGGCATCAATCACCAAGAAGAAATGAAAAAAATGTATTTAAGAAAATATTTTTTTTTTTTATGGTCAAAGTTAAAATTGACTTTTCTGCTTTGATCAACGATTACTCTGCACCAAATCATCATGCAGAGCTCACCATTGGCTTAAATTAAAACTGATTAAATTCTCTAAAAGAAACTTGTAGTCACATGACAAAAAAATTTTTTTGAAGCCCACAGACCATTTTAAAGGCAAGCAAAAATTTGGAAAAATTGTTTTTCCTTAGTTTTTCGATGATTACTGGAAAACCGCGAGCATTAAAAAATTTTACCGTCCAGATCTGAAAAGTAGACACCTAGAGCTACAATTTTCTTTTTTTTTATTTTCTGTACGACCATTTTTCTCCGAGTTATCCCATGTTGAAAATCACCCAAAAATTTGAAACTTTTTTTTATATCCTTTAATTTTTGTATCATCCATTCTATTTTAACTATTTTCGATTATATAATTTATAAGTTCTCTTAATTACACATTAAAGATTCTTCTTTTATGTAAGTTAAAAACTATCAAGATTGGACTTAAAATTAACTCATTAATCGTTTTTTCTATTTTTAAAGAAATTATTGCAAAAAAAAACGCCAAATATTAACGTTTTATAAAAATAGCAATACATTTTGACATATTGAAGATTTTAAAAATTTCTTAGGCTCATTTTAAAACAAAATTTTTTTATAAGCTGACAAACTTATTGGTATAATTTAAAAATTATTATCTTGCATTGTGCGAAGACTTAAAGTTAGCGCAAAAATGTTTGGACATATTTGGATATTTTTTCTGTTGAGAAAAATATTTTTATATAATAAAAGAAATAATTAATCATGAATTTTCTGCAAAGATATATTAAAATTTACATTCACTCGATTTTTATTATTTTCTTACTGATCAGGAGATAAATAAATACTTGTACAATACAGAAGAATAATTGTATTTATCATATTCTATAGAAATTTCACTTTAAAATAAGCCACAGAAATTAAAAAAAATATTCATTATTTCAAAAACTATTGATATTTTCATAAAATATTGTGATTTGACATATTTCATAATATCTTCTTAAAAAAATGGAACAGTCACTACGTCCTGGCTTAATTTTAAGGGGAATTTTGAAAGCTTTTATTATACCCTGTGGGAGGTAAAAAGATAGAAAAGGATAGAGATTTTAGACATTTTCTATTCCTCCCAAGTGTACGCTTTGCATCCATGGATTTCAAAAGGGATAGAAAAAGATTGGCGTGGTTAGACATGGATAGACGAAGGATATAGAAAGCAGAAATTTAGTGCTTGAAAAGACTTGGTCGTACACTTCAAGAGAGATAGGAAATGATTGAAAAGACTATACAAGGATAGAGATGGATATTAGTAAAAATTGAAATGGATAGACTTGGTTGTATACTTCAAGAAAGACAGAGAAGGATTGAAATTATTAAAAGTAGATAGATGTGGATATAAGTTATGGATTGGAAAGGATAGACTTCCTAGTAGGTTGTAAAATAAATAGAAAAAGATTGAGATGATCAGATTAAGGATAGACACGGATAGAAATGTAGTGATTGAAAAAGATACACTTAAAATACACTTCAAGAGTGATAGGAAAGGATTGAAAAGACTATACAAGGATAGAAATGGATAGAATGGTAAAGATTGAAATGAATAGACTGGATATTTGTACTTCAAGAAAGATAGTGAGGGATTGAAATTATTATACTTGGATATAAAGGTATGGATTGAAAAGAATAGATTTCCTAGTAGATTGTAAAATGGATAGAAAAGAATTGAGGGGACTCAATTAGGATACACATGGATATAAATGTAGTGATTGACAAGGATACACTTGGCAATACAATTCAAGAGAGACAGGAAAGGATTGATATGACTATGCAAGGATAGATATAGATAGGAAGATAAATATTTAAATGGATAGACTTGGTAGTATGTTACAAAAAAGGATAGAAAAAGATTGAGATTATTATATTAAGGATAGACATGGATAAAAATGTAGTGATTGAAAGGGATAGACTTGGTAATACATTTGAAGAAAGATAGAAAAGGTTTGAAAATACGATAAAAGGATAGCGATGGATAAGAATGGTAGAGATTGAAATGGGTAACTTGGTAGTATACTTAAGGAGAGATAAAAAAAGATTGAAGTGATTATAAAAGGATAGATGTGAATAGATTAGTAGAGATTGAAAGGGATAAGAGTGGAAAAAAGTTAAATAAGGATAGTATACTTGAAGAGAAATAGAGAAGAATTGAAATTATTGTACCTAGATGTATGTGGATATAAAGTTATGGATTGGAAAGGATAGACTTCCTAGTAGATTGTAAAAAGGATAGAGAAAGATTGAGATGATTATATTAAGGATAGACATGGATAAAAATGTAGTGATTGAAAAGGATAGGCTTGGTAATATACTTCAAGGGGGATAGGAAAGGATTGAGCAGACGATGAAAGGATAGAATGCATAGGAATGTTAAAGATTGAAAGGGAAATAGATTGAAATGGCTAACTTGGTAGTATACTTAAGGAGAGATAAAAAAAAGATTGAAATGATTATAAAAGGATAGATATGAATAGATTAGTAGAGATTGAAAGGGATAAGAGTGGAAAAGAGATAAATAAGGATAGTATACTTGAAGAGAAATAGAGAAGAATTGAAATTATTGTACCTAGATATATGTGGATACAAAGTTATGGATTGGAAAGGATAGACTTCCTAGTAGATTGTAAAAAGAATAGAGAAAGATTGAGATGATTATATTAAGGATAGACATGGATAAAAATGTAGTGATTGAAAAGGATAGGCTTGGTAATATACTTCAAGGGGGATAGGAAAGGATTGAGCAGACGATAAAAGGCTAGAATGTATAGGAATGTTAAAGATTGAAAGGGAGATGATTAGAAATTATTAAAAATTATAATGAAATGATTAGACCAGGGATAGAAATGGATAGGAATGGTAAAGATTGAAATGGAAATGATTAAAAATGATTTGAAATTATAATGAAATTATATGAAATGATTAGACCAGGGATAGACATGGATAGGAAATTAGGGATTGAAAAAGATAAGCCCTGCAATAGATTGCGAAAGGGATAGAAAAATATTGGTGTGAATAGACGGAGAATAAAGAAAGACTAACGTGGATAGATGGAGGATAGGAAATTATTGGCGAAGATAGACGAAGAATACAGCAAGATAGAAATATTAAGATTCAAAAGGAAAGAGATTATTTTAGATAAAAAAGAGATAGAAATAGATTGGCATGGATAGGGATGGATACATTTGGATACATTTTTCCTTTCTATTTCAATCCTGAATATTGAAAAAGATTCAAATAGATAGACTTTCTATCTTTTTACTCCCAACAGGATACTGAAAAGAAGAAATGTAATCTTTGATGTAATTAAATTTAAGAGAATTTAAACTGTATTTAATGGAAAATAGATGGTTTCATATTTCTGACATTCAATGTATATGGCTAAGGTCATGCCTCCCATATGCCCTCAATTATGTGCAAATAATAAATACTTTTTTTATGAAATATTTGAACCTAAATGAAATAGACAGGGATGAATTTGAATATAAAAAAATTAAGGTGAGACTGAGAAGAAGACATTTAAAGATATAGGTTTAGAACTAAGTTGGGATAGAAAAATTAAGGAATTGAAACACATAGGAATAAATTTAGATTTACAAGGAGATAGAAAGAGAGATGGGGAAAAGGAATGATAGAAAGATGATAGAAAGGAATAGAGAAGTAGGGATTGAAAGAGATAGGAACGAATTGAGTTTGATAAGGAAATAGAAAGGGATAGAGAACTGGAGATTGAAAGAGATCAAAACGAGTTAAGATTAAATAGACAAGAATAGGCGAAAGATAGGAAGCAATAGAGAAGTCAGGATTGAAAGAGATAAGAACGATTTTGATAGACGGGAATAGGCGAGAGATAGTAGGAGATACAAAGGGATTGGATTTCTATAGACTGGATAGACACTTGATTGAAAGAAGTAGAGAAATCGGAATTGAAAGAGATAGGATTGGATGTAGATAAGCAAGAGGTAAAAAGGAATAGAAAAGAGGAGATTCAAAAAGATAGAAGTGGATGTGGATTAATATGGAGATAGAAGGAGATAGACGGCTATAAGCAAGAAGTAAAAGTGGATAAATAATTTTAATCCCTTTCTATCTTAGGGATAGAAAGAGATAGAAAGGGATAGGATTTCTATCTCTTTACTTTCAGCAGGGATGATGACTGCAATAACTAATTTTACATTGTTTTTCTTTGTTTACGTACCTACAAAGATGGCACGACTAACAGTGGCCAATGTTAAGTTATCTAGGACAGCCCCCTTTTCAACGATTATAGGAATCTCAAAAACGAAGCTCTCAGGGTCTACGTAATATTGTTCCACGGCTCTTTTGTACCAAATTTCATCAATTGCTCGAGGATATTTTGCACCGAAGTTGGTCGGTTTTTCCTTCATGTTATCGTCAAAATGAAAATCTTGCCATCTCGTCAAGCCACTGTGAGTCGCCATGAACGAAACAGTGTGTCCAAATCGTTTCCAGAACTCGTTCCTGTGAGAAAATTCAATTTAGATCACTCAAAAATTGAAGTAAAGATCAAATTTACTTGCATCAGAGATGCAATTTTTCTATAATTCAATTCGAATTTGTATAATAATTTGAGTAAATTGCATCAAACGGATTTTTAGAATAGAGGAAAATTTTTCCAAGATGAAAGCAACTATTTTAACTATTTTTTCATTTATTATGTTACGCATAAGAATATATTTTAGATAATTTAATCGGAAGCGTAATTCCACTTTCTGCTTGCCCTGAAAAGAATATGCAAAAGCAAGGAATACAGATATGCATATTTTGCAAAGGAACGAGGAAGGAATACAGATAGATTATTATCAACTGGAAAGTAAAAAAGCTTGTAGAGATATTTTTCTGATTATAGAGACGGATAAAAGGCTTTTGTTTTATTTGTTATTATTCACTTTTATACGCCTGTTTTTATTGTATCCTGTAATTTTATATAACGAATATAACAGATCAGTAACAATAATCATTGGGATTTTTTCTTCCTCTGGATATCTATAGGAGATGATACAAGTTATAAAATATGCAGGGTGTCACAAAAGTCCCAGGACGGCTGGATATTTCCTCAGGTAAAATATTTTTCAGTGAGGTGAAGTTCATTTCTGGAGTAACTTTCAACGAGAAATTCATTGGTAACCTTCATTTTAATCTTGAAGATGACCTTTAAAGTTTTTTCAAGGTCAACTTTGTTTCTTTAAATGGAAACCCCCTTTTTATATCGGCAATCTATGAAGCGTAAAATTCTACGTTCAAGTATGTACCCAAGTCATAGGTAAATTGTAACCTTCAAGGTCATTCTAAGGTCATTGGAAATTAATAAGGCTTTTAGGGAAATAGAGGTTACTCTTGAAGTAACTTTCAAAGAAGAATTCAATGGTGATCTACAATTTGACCTTGACGATGTCTTTTAAAGGTTTTTTCAAGGTCAATTTTATTTTATTTAATAGAAACCCGCTGTTTTACATCGGAAATCGATTGAGCGAGAAATTTTATGATCATATATGTACCAAAGTCAAGGGTACATTGTAAATATTGAAGGTCAGTCAAAGGTCATCTGAACTTAACAAGGTTTTCAGGTATGTTAAGGTTATTCTAGAAGTAACTTTCAACTAGGAACTCAATGGTGATCTCTACGTTGACATTGACGATGACCTTCAAGGTTAATCCAATGTCAATTTTGTTTTTTAAATGGAAAACGTCTGTTTTAAATCAAAAATCAATAGAGCGGAAAATATGTGCCAAAGTCAAAGGATCATATTAAATTTTGCAGGTCACACAAAGGTCATTTGAACTCAACGATGTTTTCCGGGAGGTCAACGTCATTCTTGAAGTAACTTTCAACGAGGAATTCAATAGTGAAAGTCACTTTGACCTTGACAATGACCTTGAAGGGTTTTTTCAACGTTTATTTAATTTTTACAATTACTTAAAACATTTTCTTGGACGATAGATGTTGCTCAGGAGACATCCCGCAGTTTCGACATCTTTGCGTCTACTTAGAAAATTGTATTCAGTAAGACATGTCGTTTCGGAGACTTGCCGCAGTTCAAATGACTTTAGATTGGTCACAATTGAATTCTTGGGTGAAAGTTACTTCAAAAGTGACCTTAATTTCGTTGAAAGACTTGTTAATTACTAATGACCTTAGAATGAACTTGATGGTTACAATTTACCAATGACTTGGGTACATACTTGAACATAAAATTTCAGGCTTTATCAATTGCCGATATAAAAAAAGAGGGTTTCCATTTTAAAAAACTTAAGTTGACCTTGAAAAAACTTTGAAGGTCATCTTCAAGGTTAAAATGAAGGTCTAGCCGTCCCGGGACTTTTGTGACATCCTGTATACTTAAAATTTGGCCTTATTATAAAATTGTTAAATTCCCCCACGACAATTACCTATTACCGATCCGCTATTTTCACATAAGCTAGCTATTAGCTATTAGATCGCAGAGTGGGAGAAACTGAGCGAAAGAGAGTTAAGTAGGCATAGGCGTGGTACCAATAGAAAAATAAACGGACATGAAAAACGAAATAAAATTTATCAAAAGAAACTATGAAAACGCGATTAATTAATTCTAAGAACGTAATAGGTGCGATGTGATGACGTTACCTGGGTAGAAGGTTCATCAGCCTAGTTAAAAGTCTGCATGGTGTCAAAGTGGCAAGTATTAGTAAAAAAGAACAGGTGCATTTTATCTATCCGATACAAAAAATGTGCATTAAAACGAACTAAAAAAATTATTCACACTGAAGAACGGTAACATGTGTAAAGAGTGTATGCTTTTCTATTTGTTAATTACTACATGTAGATTAGTAGAACAATGCGATAAAGATAGCAAAAAATATATCTTTAGTTCGTTCTACGTAATAGAGGATAGAAACGAATAATGACACAGACTGTGATCAATGAATGTACATCCGTAATTTGAAGAACAAAGAAATATTTATATTCTTTCCACAATTTATCTTCAGTAATTAATTTCGTTAATTAATTTCTACCGAATCTTCCTTTTCCTTCCATTTACGTGTATACATTGAAGGTTTCAATTTTGACGAATGGTGTAACTTTTCAGTGAAAGGTATGAACGAATTTCAGCTTATTGTCTGTTATTACTTTAATTTAGAATGTTGCTTACCCCTTTTCTTCACGAGGTGCAGAAGGATTCCCAAACCATTGGGTTACCTGAGCATCGTGCACTAAAGTCAGCAGAAGATGTCGGTCGCAATAATACGAGTCTGCTGGGAAAAGGAGATATTTTCTTAATGAAAAGAAATATAATACTTTATAAAATACATTTTAAAGTAAAATGTTCAGTATACATTACGATAGTTCATAAAAGAAGAAAATTGATTATTTTCTCACTGTCCTTTGAGGAGAGACGATGTACCTGACTTACTGAAGGACTTGGAACTTGCGTTTGATTTTTCTGGTGGCTGAGATCTTTGTTTTGAGTCTATCCACTTCCAGGTTCGATTCTGTTGTCGTGTTCTGTTCAAAAAGTGAACGAGCAACTCCTCCGGAGAATGGAAATTGAATATTCCTTCGTAATGGTATCTGGAAAAACTCAAAAGCGAAGGATGAATACGTCTACGTCGTAAAGATGTTTCTTTAAACACAAAGGGACTTAATAGTTTATTAATTATACACCAAGGGGGAGAAGAGGGACTTTTTTACCTGCTAGGGAGTAAAAGGTACTTATTAGCTTCTAATGTGTGAAAAGTACTCTTTAGTCCTTAGGTAGTGAAAAGTTATTATTTTATTCTCTACTTTTTAGCATCTAGGGAATGAAAAGCACTTTTGACTCCCTAGAGACTAAACAGACAAATAGAGACAAAATTTGCTACTTTCTACTTTTTGTCCCAAGGTTTTAAAAGTGCTTTTTAGTCCCTAGGGAGTAAAAACTACCTTTTACTCCCTAGAAGGTGAAAAATAGAACCTTAACCCCGCTTCATAGGCTCGAAAAACTATTGACGTCTTGCTTGTGTTATAAAAACTTAAACTTTATTCAAAATATATCTATTAAACTAGATTCGAACTATCGAGCTCAGAAAATTATTTAAAATATCAACTCACTTGCAATAAATCCAGTCGGGATGTACTCGCCAATTATTTCCAGAGAAATAAGCGAGTACGTTTGTTCCTAAAAGAAAAAAAGGATTACATGTTACACCATTTTACATATGAATTGTAAATTAAAAAAAAATTATTGTCTTAAAAATTGAAGAAGAAACGTGCCCTCATTCATACCTTGTGACCATAATCTTTTGACTTCTACAGCAGCGTGAACCTGATGGTTCCCATTTTGATTATACTCGGGTAAACTGACCACGACAGTGAATGTTGTATTTTCTATACCAACGTAATCATATCTTCTTTTCACTCGGCCAACCCTTTGCTAAAGAAAAAAAAATAGAAAATGTTCTTCAATTTTGAAATAAAAAATTGGACCCACCCTGTTGGAAGTAAAAAGACAGAAAAGGATAGAAATTTTAGGATAGAAAAGGGAAGAGATTTTCTATCCCTCCCAAGTGTACACTTTGCATCCACCAAACGCTATCCTTTTCAATCTTTGTGTGTATTCATCGTTTTCACTAGGCTCTATCTTTTCCTATCTCTTTTAATCCTTCTCAAAAAATTTGAATCTTTTCTATCTATTTTCTCTATCTTTTTCTATCTTTCAGTCTATCTCTTCAAAAAAAAATTTAATATCTCTCCTCCAATTTTCAATCTTTTCCTGTCCCCAGTTTTAAAATTATAAATTTTTAAATTTGATTCTACTCTTTTAATCTTTAATCTTTTTGTATAATCCTCTCTTCTATATCTCATAGATATAATTTACAATAATAATTAAAATGTATAAGTTTCATCATTTTATCCAACAGAGATAGATAGATAGAAACGTAAAGATTAAAATGGATAAACTTGAAAGTATACTTCAAGAGAGATAGAGAAGGATTGAAATTATTATACGTAGATAGATGTGGATATAAAGTTATGGATTGGAAAGTATAGGCTTCCTAGTAGATTGCAAAAAGAATAGAAAAAGATTGAGATGATCATATTAAATGTTAATTAAATTATTGAAAATTATTAGAAAGGATTTGAACAGGGATAAAAATAGATAGGAATGGTAAAGATTGAAATGGAAATAATTAGAAATGATTAGAAATGATTAGAACAAGGATAGAAATGGATAGGAAAGTAGAGATTGAAAAAGATAGGCGCTGCGATAGATTGCAAAGGGGACAGAAATAGATTAGTGTGGATAGACGGAGAATAAAGAAAGTCTAGCGTGGATAGATGGAGGATAGGAAATTGTTGGTGAAGATAGACGAAGGATACAGCAAGATAGAAATATTGAGATTCTAAAGCAAAAATATTTTAGTAAATTAGAAAAGAGGTAGAAATAGATTGGCATGAATAGGGATGGATAAATGTAGATTAATTTTTTTTTCTATTTCAATCCTGAAGATTTAAAAAGATTCAAACAGATAGACTTTCTATATTTTTACTTCCAAGAGCAACACCCTTAAGATATAATTATTGGTACTGACCATATCTTCATAATGGTATCTCGTGTGAAGCGTCACGCTACCATTTTTCTGATTAATCACGTCATCACGGAGCTGGCAATAAAAAGTAATTGTCATATTATTCAACATAAAGATGTCTTAGAACTAAATTTTTAAAATTCTTTTTAATCTTCAATTAATTACCGCGATTAAGGCATCATCAAATTCCCGCGGACCGTTGTTTTGATCCATCAATTCGACCTCAACCATATCCACGCTATTATATGCTGGTTTCAATATGCCAAGAAACTATAAAAAAATCCATTAATTAAAGTAAATGCTTTTGTTCAATTTCCCAATTCGAAAAAATTGTATTTTACTCACGAGAGGACGAAGATCGGGGTGTGTGAGAATGTAACCATTATTGGTTACGATGAAGGCATAGCCATTCACACCCAACTGAAAAAATATAATTAATTAGAATAAAAATTAAATGAAAAATTGGATAAAAATTTCGTTTTCTAAATATTATTCCCATTTTTACTTTGAAAATTTTTTTCGATAAATATGCTTTATTTATAACACTTGCATGATGTTGTCATGGAAAAAAGTTATAGTAAGTAAAAAAGTACTTTTTATTCCCTATTGCATGGATTATAAAGAATTAATTAAATTCTAAAACAACTATATCTCACCTTATGGGGATTCATAAATTTTTCGATTTCCGTTATCGGTACGTCCGTCCCTGCGACACCGAGAAGGTTCGCTATTCTCTTCTGCAAAATAGAATTACTTTACTAAAACCAGAATCCACAAGATTGTGAAAAGCAAGCGACGAAAGTACAGTCAATCGTCGAATTTCAAATCTCATTACCAAGAAGCATTAATGTAATAATCTACCTTCCCCAAAAGTGCTATAGGAATTAACAACAGGCCTTGCGAATATCATGAAGCTGCTTTTCTTTACTGTAATTTATTATTTAACTTTTTTAAATAAAAAAAATATATAATAAAAATTGTAAAGCAAGTTATTAGCCAAAAACTGCTCTAATTAAAAGCCTCCTTTGATATTTGCAAATTCTTAATGAATTTTCTAATAATAATCCACACATTTCTAGAAAGAACAAATAATATGGTAGCGATAATACTAATAATTAATAATAGTAATAGTAATAGTAATAGTATATAAATAACAACAATAAAACCTTCACAAGAATAATTCACTCTAGCTTACTACTTTTTCAATGACTATCAATCAATTATAAAGTAACAGAATACTATTTATTTATCAGTAAGGGACAATATCGTTTTGCCGAAAATCATTATCACGACTCTAAAAAGTTTCGAAAAAATAATTCCCATATTCAAATTCCCGAATAATGATATAATTACTGTAAATGTTTATTAACAAAACTAGAACATTCCCGAAAATATAAAATATCAAGAAATTCAAATTTCAGAAAAATATAAATTTCCAGAAGTATAAAATACCCAAAAATTAAATTTTAAATTCCTAAAAATTGGAAAAAAATGAGGTAACTTTCGAAATAATTTTAAAATTAAATTTGTTAAAAATTTCGAACAAATATTTCTCAAAAAATTATTAAAAACAATTATTTTTATTTTGTTACTATTCTATATTTTTCATCATTCGGCATTTCGTTTTCTATAAAAAAGATATTGACCCATGAATACTAATAATTTTTAACTAAAATTTTTACTTTTAATCAACTGTTTCTACTCTTTTCATTTAAAGTAACTGATTTTGAATATTAAATATCTCTAGGGTCTTCAAGAACGAATTACATTACGAGGATTTCGTTGAGCGCTAATCAAAAGTTGAATCACCTTTCTACATCGTCGATACAGGAGGACTATTTATTTCCTAAACCTACCTAATTAATAATAATAATAAGAAGAACGCTAAATTTTAATGCTAATGTTCTCAGATTAAAATAAGATATTAGTGACGAACTTGGACCTATAAATTTTAATAAAAAACTTATTCAGATAACATTGTAGTAAGAACTTCTAAGACAGAAGATAAGAATACTTTTTTCATATTATTATACATTTCTTATGTTATTATATATTTTTTATACTATTTATATCAAAAATATAACTTTATGAAAATTTTCAACTATATTTAAAGAAAAATTTATTGTAAAATTACACTAAATTTAGTGTAATTTTACAATACACGTATTGAAATTATATGTAAGTGATATTTCAAAACAAGGAATTGTCATCTGAATAAGTTTTGAAAATGAAGGGAGCAAGGGTTTCTATATGCATTGAAACAATTTCGTTTTTTCTTTGTTTTTTTGCTGCCAACCTCTCTTTTCTTCTTGACCCAGACCTCTTTCTCTAGCACCTGCTCAGTGATGTTCTGTGGACAAAGAGGGACTTAAAACACATCAACACACATATTTGCAATCTCGCGGAAGTTTTCTCGATCGCACGCACATTTTCGTTCACACCTCCTTTAATTCTCGTTACACGATTATTATTATCAATGATTAATTATCAATTATTAAATACTAGTTATTAATTACTAATGATTAATTACATTAATTACAATTAATTACAATAAAATCGCCTTCACAAATCGACGCGGTGTCTTTTAAAAAGAATTTCTGATTAGTGCAGTTGATAAAACACAAAACAATCGTGCACACATTATGTACAAAGACGTATTACTTATCTGTCACGAAAATGAAGATTAGCAGGATGTCTAACAATAATTGTCGATGAATCAAAAATATATTAAAATTAAAAAAGGTAAAATATGCTTCGAATTATTTGATCAGTGAGATTGTGTAATCATGCAAGATTTGTGCAAATTGAATTGACCCCGGATAGAAATTGCCCCAATTGACTCCATTGCAAGTATAGGGTGCTATTAAAAAAATAATTTTCTTAAAGTCCTAGACTAGAGCTATTAGGGCTCCAGTAGGGTTGCCTGATTTATAATAGGGACTTGATAGAAAGCACCCTAATTTAGGCATTAATGATGGACTAATCAGGTCTTATCGAGACTCATAAAAATTCTTAAGATTCTAATTTTGAAAACCATTTTGAAAAATCAAATTTAATTCTTACATAAATTAACATTTATTTCCATTTTGAAATATCTCCTTTATAATTTGACTCAAAATTTTAATACTTTCAGTCTGGCACGTAGTGGGAGAAAAAAATTACTTATTAGTTTTTCCTAACTAGAGTTAAGTGGGCAGACTAGTTAGAAATCTACTTGAGCCCTAAAACAATTTCTACCCGGGACGAAGTATAAAATTTAAAAAAATTAAGTATTTTTTAGTGAGAATTTTGTATGTTACTAGACATCCTGATGAACGAAAGCGTGAGTGATCGTACAAATATTTCATAATCTATTCGATCGAAGGCAAAGGCAAAAAGGTTAATAAATTGATAGAGTCCTGCAACAACATTATTAAGTCAAGGGAGCATTCAAATATTACCTACTAGAAATGCTAACTATGTTTATAACTTAACTATTCGAACTTTGAAGTTTTTAAATATATATATTTTTTTTTTCAATATAAGGCACTCGAAATTAAATAATTTAATCCTTATAAGGATTCAACATTCAAATTTACGCCTTCAATTGTACGTATTTAAATTTTAACACTTAATTGAAGACTTTAATTGAAGACTTGAATTAAAAAAAAAACCTTAAAAAATCTGTAATAGTTTTCGGAAAATCTAGCAACGTTTCTCGTTGAACAGGCTGTATCTAAAATACTTAACAAGCAAAAATTTTAGTAATGTTAAACGTTTTAAAAAATACTTAACGCAAACTTATCAGGCTTAGAATTAATTAAATTTTTATAAGGATTTTAAAAAATCGACTGCAAAGTTCAAAAATAAACAAGCTTAATTATTCTTAAATTTCAAGCTTATATAAATTATTCCAAACAAAGGATTTAAATTGAGTCATTCAAGAAAAAAGAGAAAAATGTATTCGTAGTATTTGAATGCTCCCCAATATGTACAACACATTTTTGTAGTTATTTTTAACATTTTTTAACCTACATACGTATTCATGCGCTAGATTATATTTAACAAAAATAATTGGAGTATAACTAATATTTCCATCTTCTGATGCTGATATGTAGTATTTTAATTTTGAAAACCAACTTACTTCACATTGTTGTTTCAGAACACTAAAAGTGCAAGCATGCAAATGAATTTTGTGCACATATTGCTAAAATTCATCTAATTAATTGACATTTCCACGAAAAGAAGAAAACTTTAATCATACCAATATTCTTTTGTCCAATAGAATCAACAAGTTACACACGTGGAAATGCCTTTCTACTCTTTTTTGAATTCTTTTACATCCCTGCTGGAAGTAAAAAGATAGAAAGTCTATCTATTTGAATCTTTTTCAATCTTCAGGATTGAAATAGAAAGGAAAAATGAATAAGAATATATCCATCCCTATACATGCCAATCTATTTCTATCTCATTTTTTATCTATAATAATCTCTTTCCTTTTAAATCTTAATATTGCTATCTTGCTGTATTCTTCGTCTATCTTTGCTATTCACGCTAATCTTTCTTTATTCTCCGTCTATCCACACTAATCTATTTCTATCTCCTTCGCAATCTATCGCAATCTATCTTTTCAATCCCTACTTTCCTATCCATGTCTACCCCTGGTCTAATCATTTTTAATCATTTTCATTTCCATCTTTACCATTCCTATCCATTTCCATCCCTGGTCTAATCATTTCTAATAATTTCTAATCATTTCTATTTCAATCTTTATCATTCCTATCCATTTCTATCCTTTTATCTGCCTATCCTTTCCAATCCATAACTTTATATCCACATATATCTAGGTACAATAATTTCAATTCTTCTCTATTTCTCTTCAAGTATACTATCCTTATTTATCTCTTTTCCACTCTTATCCCTTTCAATCTCTACTAATCTATTGATATCTATCCTTTTATAATTATTCCAATCTTTTTTTATCTCTCCTTAAGTATACTACCAAGACTATCCATTTAAATATTTATCTTTCGGTCTACATCTATCCTTATATATAGTCATTTTAATTCTTTCCTGTCTCTCTTGAATTGTTTTATCAAGTGTAATTAATTTTCAATCACTACATTTCTATCCATATGTATCCTAATCGAGTCATCTCAATTCTTTTCTATCCATTTTACAATCTACTAGGAAGTCTATCCTTTTGAATCCATACCTTTATATCCAAGTATAATAATTTCAATCCTTCTCTATCGCTTTTGAAGTATACTATCAAGTCAATATAGGTTAGTGATTATACTGACAAAGAGATTGAAAGGGATAGAGATGGATAGCCGCGAAATAAATGAGATTGAAGATATAAGTTATGAATTTAACAAGACCACTAATCCTTTTATATCTCTTTCGAAATCTATAGGAGCGCCTATCTTTTTCAATCCCTACTTTCCTATCCTGGTCCAATCATTTGAATCCTTACTTATCTCTTTTACACACTTATCCTTTTCAATCTCTACTAATCTGTCCAGATGTATCCTTGTATAATCATTTCAATCTTTTTCTATCTCTCCTTAAGTATACTACCAAATTTATCCATTTCAATCGTTACCAATATCCATCTCTATCTTTGTATAGTCTTTTCAATACGTTTCTATTTCTCTTTAAATATACAACCAAATATATCCTTAAATCTTTATCAATATCTCTCTCTCTCTCTCTCTCTCTCTCTCTCTCTCTCTCTATCCTTGTATAGTCTTTTCGATCCTTTCCTATCTCTCCTGAAGTGTATTACCAAGTCTTTTCAAACACTAAATTTCTATCCGTGTCTATCCTTAATCTAAACATCTCAATCCTTTTCTATTCTTTTTCCAATCTACTAGGAAGTCTATCCTTTTAAATCAAAACCTTTATATCCACATTTATCCACGTATAATAATTTCAATCCTTCTGTATCTCTCTTGAAGTATACAACCAAATATATCCATTTCAATCTTTACCAATATCCCTCTCTATCCTTGTATAGTCTTTTCAATCCTTTCCTATCTCTCTTGAAGTATATTATCAAGTCTTTTCAATCAATACATTTCTATCCATGTCTATCTTCTTCAATCCATACCTTTATATCAAAATCAAAATTTCAATCCTTCTCTATCGCTCTTGAAATATACTATCAAGTCTATCGAATTGAATATAGGTTAGTGATTATACTGACAAAGAGATTGAAAGGGATAGAGATGGATAGATTAGAAATAAATGAGATTGAAGATATAAGTTATAGATTTACATAAAGATTGAAAAAAATAATATTGTATTTAAAATATAATTATTCATTTTCGAAATTTGAAAATTAATAAGTTTAAAACTAAGGAGAGGAAAAGATTGGAAATGGGAGATAGAAAGATATTAAAATTTTTTTTGAAAGAGATAGACTGAAGGATAGTAAAAAATAGAGAAAATCTATAGAAATTTTTTGGGATGGATAGAAAGATAGAGCTAGGATGAAAAGATAGAGCCTAGTGAAAACGATGAATACACACAAAGATAAAAAAGATAACGTTTGATGGATGCAAAGTGTACACTTGGAAGGGATAGAACATCTCTATTCTTTTCTATCCAATTTCTATCCTTTTCTATATCTTTACTTCCAACAGAGATACTTTAATAAAATTTAAAAAAAAATATTTCGAGTTAACGTGAATTTACTTGAGAAGCCAATTTTATTCTGATTTTAAAGCATACTGAAGACTTAAATTTTTGTGTTCAAAAGTCTAAAAGCGTTAGTCGTTAAACTCACCGCGTTGCTTCGTGTATCGTAGACTGGCGTACTAACGGAAGTCATTAATCTATATTTAGTTTTAGCTTCTTCATGAACAACAGGTATATCATCAAAATCACTTGTTCCATTCCTATATTTCATAAACTTTATTCTCTGCTGTCTGCGAAGATCTTGGTCCCAGAGCCAGTCTGTCATTTTTGGATCTTCAACATCTGCATAAACTGGAGTCCAGATTGTCGGATGATCAACTTGTTTTAGCACCAATGGCCTTGCCATTACTGGAATATAATTCAACACCTGAAACATTTGCATGTTTTTAGTCAAATACACGAAGCAAAAAGAGACTTATTTATAAAGTTTTCCAACTTTTTTTTTATCCATTCTAACTTTAGACTGGATTTTATTATCGTATCGGCATGTTTTTTTTAAATCATGTATTGATAGCTAGATTAATATAAGCATACTAAGATTTTCATGTACTAAATATAGAAGAAAATAGCCATGAAAACCATAAAAACCAATTAATTTTTTTTTAATGCATGTGTGTATTAAGATTTTCACTTCCGAAATATTGAATTTACGTTCCAGACGTCTAGCCTGAAGAGTTTTTTTACATTTATTTATTTTTTTTTTAAGTTTCCACTATTTTACCAAAACCCAATATTTTTATTTAATTGGGCTTTATTTAAACCCAATAATTTTATTTTATGTCAAAAGATTTAAAATAATTTCAAGGAATTTAAGGAGATTTTATAACATTTAAAAAATTATAAAAGAATTTCAAGAGATTTATAGTAATTTTAAGGAATTTCAAGGTATGCTAAGAGATTTTTATTGGTTTTAAGAATTTAAAGAGATTTTTAAAAGAGTTGTAAAGAGTTATCAATCGATTTTTTTCAGAGATTTCACAAAATTTCAAGACATTTTAACTGATTTTAACGAATTTTAAGGAATTTTAAGAGATTCCAAGATATTTCAAGAGATTTTATTAGACTTTAAAGAGTTTTGATATATTTTAAACATTTTTAAGACATTTACAGAAGATTGAAAATTATATATAAATATTTTTTGCATAAAATGAAGAATTCAAAATCTAACTTCAAAATTGAATATTTTCTTTTTATTAAAAAAATATTTGAAGTGGATATTTTCTCGTTCTGTACGCATAATTCTAGATAAAAATTGACTAATTCTACAGAGGGAAAAAATTCCAAATTTAATATTTGTTGAGAAAAATGAAGAAATCGAACTTTTAGATTAGAACTTGGCTCCAACACCTTTAAGGTGTCTTGAAATTTTGTGAAATCTATAGAAATTTATAAAAATCTCTGGAACATTCTTTTGATAACTCTTTCAATCTTTTATAAAAATCCCTTGAAATCTTATGAAAACTCTTGAAAATCCTTAAACTGTTTTGAATTCTTTTAAATATCCTTTAACATTTCTTAAGATATATCTTGAAATTCCCTAAAATGAAAAATCACTTTAAATATCTATAAAATCCTTTTAAATTTCTGGGTAAATTTATAGTTGTAAATAAATGATAATAAAATGATTTTGAGAACTTTTTAGTTACTCTTAATCAAAAAAATGTAAAAACAAATAAAATATTTGTCAGACTAGAAGACGTCTGTCTGAAACTTCAACCCAATTTGCGAAATACATAATTTTCTGAAAATTAAGAAAAAATCTTGTGTGCTGATGAATGTTTGTTAAAAACTGCCCTAAAATAAAATTACTAAAATAAAACAATTTATTAATCTGAATAAATAAATATTTCACTAAATATTTAAAAAAATAAGAAATTAAAAAAAATCGAATACACTACTACTAAAAAATGAAAAATAAAAATTAATTATTAATTATACACTCTATAATAATATATTATTTATTATTTATTATTGTATAAATAATAAGTAATTACTTAATTAATAAGTAATTATAATAAGTAATAATAAATATATTATTATAGAGTATAGTTAATAATTAATTCTTAATTTTCATTTTTTAGTGTTATAAAAGATGTCGGGTTGGGTTGGATCGATTCGAATAGGAATTTTTCGTCTTAACTTCGGATTGATTCGCTGAGGCTTCAAAGTGAAACAGATTCAGACGTACAAAAATTGTTCTATCCAAAACTTTTGTCAGAATAGTTTATATTATTTACTTACTTGCTCACGAACTTCTGCAAGTGTAGACAAATGTACAAAATAGCCTCTATTAGCACAAGCCATCCACTTAACTTCTCTGTAATCAGCTACTTCTCTCCCAATAAGGTAAGTGAATATCCTCACTGGCATGTCTGCCTTTTGAGGATTAGATGGATTATTATACCAATTATAATGGTAGAATGTGTCTTTATAATTTTCTGGAACACCATCCGTAATTAACATTATGGCCTGATTACAATCAGCACCTCGTTTATCTTGACGATATTCGGCTAGTAATTCGAACGCCTGGGTGAAAACCATCGAGAAATTTGCAATCCTCTCGGTTGTCATATTTAGAATCCCTTTTTTCAGTTCTCGAATGTTTGCCAAATTCGCTTGAACTAGCTTGTTGCTAAAACATTTCACCACCTGAAAACCGAAACATATTGTTAAGTATTCAGAGAAGCTTTTTTTAACTCCAGTAGCCCTTTTTCGGCCTGGTGGACTGACGCGTTATTTATATCGAAAAGATCTTTTAATAAATAATCTTTTGGATTAGTCTTTAGCATATTCTTGTTGGCGGAGAACGGGCGTGTACTGATTTCGCTCATTTTAAGCCTAAAAATATTGATTAAACAAATGAAATCGTTTGGTCCCCTATAGACCAATTGTGTCTAAATAAGGATCAAAAAGATATGTATGACCTCGTAAGATTAATTGTTTCAATTCGGAAAAAATTAACTCTATTAACAATTAAAAATCTTTTCAATTCTTCTACAAGGGAACCATGCGATCCGTGTAAAAATTTCGATAAGGGTTTAGTGGGTCCTCAATAGTTTTTCCTTTTTTTAGTCGGGCCCTGATGGGGAAAACTAGTCGGGGCCCCAGCTAGGTCGTAAGGGTTTTTTTCATTTAGGCCCCGACTAGATTTTCTAGTAGGGGTAGTTTTCACCCCCTTCAACAGTTTTTCGTCCGATAAAAAAAACACCTATCTCATGTTTTTTTGATCCTCTTTAACATATTTCAGTTTCATCAAAATCGGAGAAAAACGAGAAATTACTTACAGGGTGCGGATCACATTTGCTTCACGCAGAAAAAAAATCTGTTCAATCTACAGAAAATGTTTGTTGGACTTCCAGATAAAATCTATTGAATTTACAGAAAAATCTGTTGAATCTACAGAAAAATCGGTAAATTCTACAGATAAAATCAGTAAATTCTTCAAATAAAATCTCTAAATTCTGCAGATAAAATCCGTAAATTTTACATTTACCGATTTTTTGTACTTTCTAACATAAAAATAAATGCCTTAAAAATAATTATTAATGAAGAACATGGTTTAATCGATATTTTTTGCATAAAAAATAAAAAATTTTAGCAATTTAGGCTCTATTTAAAATAGGGTTCTGATGAGATCCCCTGGTCGGCATTTCTATTTTCGATAAAGATATTTTAACATTAATGGACATTTAATAATTTGTAGGTATATTGTTGACAAATACGGACAAGTATATATTTTTAGGAATTTTAAACAAAATTTTAGGAAAATTATTTTTAAACTTCATTTTATGATTATATTATTTTCATAATTTTTTATAACTAAATATTTAAAGGAATACTAAAACATTTTTTATTGACATATAACTTCAAAGTTTTGAAACTTTTTTGAAACTTTTTGGATATTTCTTAAAACCACTTAAAATCTCTTAAAATCCGTTAGGAAATCTTGATATCTTTGAAATTTTGTAAAAGCTCTTGACATATATCTTTAAATTCTCTAAAATCATTTGAAATCTTGTGAAAATTCTTAAATTCTTGGAAGTTCTTTTAGAATCTTTTAAAATTCTTCTATAACATTCTTTAAAATAACTTGAAATCACTTAAAATTTCTTAAAATCAATTAAAATATTTTTAAAAATCTTTTAAATCCTTTAAAATCATTTAAAATTCCTTCCAATACTTAAAAAGAATTTTAGTACTCTAAAATCTTCAAATTCCCGTGAACTATTTTGAAATTCTTTAAACATTTTTCTAAATCACTTATTGTTTCTATATAATTAATACCTCGTTTTTATAATGGGACTTTTGTTTTTAGAAAATTAAATAGTTTAATAATCATATATTGTGAATAATGAAACCGCAGAATAGTTTTTTCGGGTATTGACCAGTTTTTTCGAGGTGGGGTATTTACTAGGGCATTTTTTGGGTAAACTGACAAGGCCCTAGCCAGTTTTCCTTAAGTAGGGCAAATATTAAAATTCTTCCAAAGCGTTACAAGCCTTGTGTGGGCCTTGCCAATCAATGTGGTTAGGACCACATCAGAAGTAGGGAAAATTGACCAGAACCCTGTCATAACCCCATAAAAATTTCTGCACGAACATACTCAAATATTAAATTCAACAGATTAAATCAGCAAAATTTACAGATTTTTTCTGTTAAATTTACAAATTTTCATCCACTCCAAATCAACAGATTTTGATCTGTAAATATAAAAAATTCTTTCTACTATTTTAGCAGGTGACTCTAATAGAAGCATTTCTGAAATTTTTACAGATATATAGTTGTCAGATTAACAGACTTTGTCTGTTATATTAACAGATTTTATCTGTCATATGAACAGATTTGATCTGTTAAAATAACAGAAATGTTCAACAGATCTGAATCTGTAACTTTAACAGATTAATTTTTTTACGTGTTATATATAGTTTTTTGAAAATGCATTCAACTTACACTGTTGGTGTCATTGGAGAATGTGATGATATTAACAAAATCATTGTTCCCCAAAGTGTCCAGAATGTTGTTAACAACATGCCTCGCAATTTCTTTCCTCATTCCCGTCATGCTCCCCGACGTATCAACGAGAATCAAAATGTCTTTTGGACTCGAAGCTGCCTCAATATACCAACTTCTTGTTCTGCAATCGAAAAGATCTACCGGCTCCATCTGCCAACTCGTGGCAGGGAATTGTCTCATGAAACCAGTTGAACTTCCAAAATATTGCCAGGATAATGCAGGATCATTCTCGTAATTGTCTATGAACGTCTTGTCCAACATTTCCGACCACTTTATCGCTTTAATTACCTCTGGCGCGCCGTCATAAACATTTGTTGGAACATGAACTGCTGACATGCTTAAATTGACATTGCCACCAAAATGCGTGTCGTTCTTCAGTTCAATTGTGTTGTTGTTCGCGTTGACATATGTGAAACCTGGCGGTGGATCAACATCCGCAGCTGATTCTGCAACCGTTTGAGCGACATCCATAATTCGCTAGAAAAATTAATTCACGGATTTAAAAACATGTTTAAAAAAATATTCTTAATAGAAGAATTTGTGGTAAAAAAAAAAGGTTCAAGACATTGAAAAGCATCAAGTCAATCTTTTTTCAATGACCTTAATTCATATGGTTAATCAATATAATAATGAAATTATAATCATTTGAAATTGTGTCTACAGACTAATCACACTTACTTTAATTGCAGATATCTTAGAATCCATCATCGCTTTAATATCTTTAGCGATTTCATCAACGAGGGCACTTCCATCTTTCGCCTGAACGGTCGCATGTTTGTATGTTTCTTTAAATTTGTCTACACTGGTTACATACTTCCCTAGTTGAGATAATTCGAATCCAAGTTTTTCGGCCCATGATTTCACTCTAGTGTACAATTTAATAAATAATTAATAAATCGAAGAATCGAAGAATTAAAGAATATCAAGATTTCAACAGTTTAATAATAATCAATAATCTCATTCAATGGGGAAACAGTTGAAATATCTACAATCTACTTTTGTCCTCAATAACTCTTAACAGCTCTTGACACTTAACACTTCACTTGCAACAGATAGAAAACTTGACCCTTTTATTGTCCTTTAAAGAGATAAAGTTAAATATACTCTTTATAATACCAGATCATTTTTCTTAAATTGATAAGCTTTTCAATCTGGATTATGTAGACTTGTAATGAATAGCCTAATTACATTTACAGTGGAGTTCAATACTCAATAATAAAAAGAATTGAGTAATTTTGCATTCTACAAGTAAATGTAAAATACCACTCATAAAAATGAAGTCTCTACTCAAATGTCTGTTGTTATTTAACAGTAACACTTAGTATTGATCTTTATTGTTTATGTGGTCCATAAAGGAATTGAGATTGATGGAAATGATCATTTTAACTTACGAGTTGAATGAAATTCGTTCACCATGACCTTGTGCCTGAATAATAATTATAAACGAGGTAAGCAATAATAGGTAGGTCCTCATTACTTAAAAAAAATCACAAGACTTCTATAGAGCCGAAAGAAGGTCAGGAAAGAATGTAACTCGAAATCAAAATGTTTTCAACTGACATTCGTCACACGTTTCAACGATCTTCTGCCTTGCTGGCCTCTCCGTTCCCCTATTGATTACGTTGCTGAGCTTGCGCGCGAATTCAACGCTAGAAGATATGGTTTTCCCCTTCCTATTTAGTTGCACCCTACTGTTAAAATTGCCAGCTGTTCGAGAACAACAAGTACATATTGCCCTACTGACAGAAATCTAACTAGATCATGTTTAAATATTGTAAGTAAATAAATTAATTCTCATTATTTCATATTATATTGTGAAATTATTCATAACTAACAATTAATATTATAAATGCGCTACAACACGCGGCAAATATTGTAAAAAATCCTTTCTTAAATCCTTTCTTAAAAAATAGATGACCTGTCGAGTGTCCGCAGTTTATTCGTGATCTGATTGGTTGAGAGATGGTCATGTGAGATCATCACTAGTGCGTAACGTGCAGTAATTATATAGTTTTATTTATGAGATATTCATGAAATTAGTTATTTTAACATTATTTTTAAAAAATGTAATCAGAAAATGTAGTTAAATATTAATTTTCATAAAAAGTTGTTTAAAGTTCAAAGAAAAATATTCGTGTAGGTCAAAAGTATATTAGATAATTTTTCAATATATAAATATTGGCATCTTTTATACTTTTATAAAAAATTAAGTGTAGAAAGGATTTTTTTCAAATTAAACAAGTCCTTTATTTAAACCAAACATACACTGATAAAAAGGTTTGGTTCGGACAAAATAATTTTGTTGGTATTTATGCAATAAAATTGTTTTTTTGACTCAACGAAATTATTTTTGGATCAAGAAAACATTTTGTTAAACCAACAAATCGTTTTGTTGAACTAAAAAAAAATGTATTTCAGCCAACAAAACATATTTTGTTGCACAAAATATTTTTTCAATGTAAATACCAAACAAATTACATATTTCAATCAATAAGCTGGATATTTTTCATTTATTAAAATTAAATAAATGTTCTGTTAATTGAAGTAAAAAGTTTATTTCGTTCAATTAAATGATTGAAAACAAATGTTCTTGTTTAATAATTTAAACAAACTTTTTTTTGAGTGAACAATTAATAATTTTCAAATACAAAAACTAGCTGTGAAGTTGTATCAACTTTTGTGCTCATTTAATGAGCATTTTGCTTCCTGGCAGCAAATATGATTTGCTTCCTTATAGAGGATGTGACCAACTCGAGTTTAAAAAGGCACATTTAATCATTATTGGCTTGATTTTGATTCATAAAGATCTAATTTAAATTTATATTTAAATTCTAAGAACGATTGAAATAGCTTCGAGAAGAATTGATAATATGGAAGAACAAAGCGATTATTCTAAACAACTGGATTTGATATACGTGTTGGTAAACAGGAATCAGCTGAGAGAACAGGTGATGAAAACAAATAAGAGATATATTTAAAAATAGTCAACAAGCGTACAAATTCATACACAAATACGAAGTTTGAATAAATCATAGAAATTCGTTAGGGGAATCGTACACATATGCGAAAATAATCACCATTCAAGCGATCAATTTATGATCTTTCCAATCGACCGTTACAAACTCCGAGATTCAAACAAAAAAATACAATTTAGATGATCATATTAGTTAGACAGAATACATAATTCAATTACAAGATCAAAAAAAATGTCAATTCTCAATAAACGGTTAAACCCTCGATATACGATATACGTTTCATACAAATACGATCTTGAGCCAATCAGAAATAGACATCGATTCAATAATCTCAGAAATTAAACACCTTCAATTACGAAATCATACATAACAGCATGTAATAAAACAATTCAATGAATAATAAACTGGCAAACCAGAAATCAGTAAATCAAATAAGTATATAAATCAGATTTAACGAAACTCACGGAGTACCAAGTACTCAATTTTGGTGGATCAAAGAGTCTGTCATTTGGATATTTGGAGGGATCTTGGACGATGAAAACATTACAGATGACAATTAACGATTCGCATGGCCAATCCTTTCTCCACAGCGATGACAACTTTTCCTTCCTTGATCGAGTTTCGCAGTAAATGAATATGTTCATGAGAACATTATTATCATTCTTATTTGAGAATATTTAAACCGGCCACACTATAGACAGAAATAAAAAACACACACTGAGCACAACCTATTTCCTCTCGACCACAGAAAACCATTGAGAATTCTAATTGAATGATATTCACCTTATCCGGTATTTTTGTGACGACTTAAGCGTGGCAGGACCTGTCTCCAAGAGACCACTCTGAGAAGCAAAATTAGAGTGATTTCTGGTTCTCTGCTCGCTTCGTCTTCACCTCGGATTATCATAATTCTCTCTACTATTAATTCTGGTTCGTAAGGTGATAGACTGCCTCTTTTCGCATATCTCTCACACGTTCAACCATCTTAATTTTAATTAGGCGCGAATTACAAGCCGATCGCCTCAAGGAAGAATTAATTAATTAATCAAATTTATTAATATTAGGTCACCTGAATCGTGTCAACACAAAAAAAGTTATTTTATTTACATTAGCCTTAAATTTTGATTATTTCAGAAATTATAGTCGAAAAATTAATTTTTGATAAAATTACAAGTAACCATATAACTTTTTTAGTTTGTAATGAAATACAATATAAGGAATCTTTTTTTCTTGTGACGCTTTGAATTTGGATTATTTGAGAAGTTATAGTCGAAAAACCAATTTTACTAAAATTAGAAAAGTACGTAAAACTTGTAAAATTTTGTTAAACCCTTAGAAATTTAACTAGGTATATATTTTAATTATTATGCCAACTGATGCCAAATTTCATTAATTTATCTGTTCGCATTATCAAAATATTGCTAGATATTGACACAACACACACAACCACACACGCGCGCGCACGCACGCACGCACGTGAACATTGGAACAATTTTTCAGGACATCACATTAAACCACTATATTTGTCAACACTACAATTCCAATTTGAAATTTAACAATTTTTAATCCTTCAAATAAACATCTTCTCTTTACTTTAAGGTCATGTAGGACTTATCCGATCCCTACCTTACCGACATTTTTACATTCTCATCAGAGAAGGTATTAGATTTGTGCAAAATTTGACCCCCCCAGTTTTTGTCAAATGTCCACGTTTTGGGACCCCCTGAACCCGAAAAACATGTTTTTACGAATGTGTCTGTCTGTCTGTGTGTCTGTCTGTGAGTCTGTCTGTCTGTCTGTAGATTTTTAGTTTGTGAGCACGATAACTTTCGAAAGAATTGACCGATTGGATTTTCCTTTGGTATACTCTTTTAGTGTCCTAAAATGAAGGTCAAGTTCTTTAGCCAGCTATTTTGGATAAAAATTCAAAAAGTTGAAGCATTTTGAAAAATTTTAAAACCACTTTTTTTCTTAATATGAAAATTCTAATCACGGATGTTCATAGTACTCAAAAAGTCGAATAATTTTTCTTAATTACTTTTTTGGATAAAAAAATAATTGACAGACTTATAACATTTTTAATATCCAAAAAAAAAGAAATAAAAATTGAATTAGAAGCCTAACAACGCACGATATGAAAAAAAGTCTAAAAATGATAAATGTTTCTTTTTGAATACCCTATAGAATAGGCATAACAACTTTTTGAATTTCCTTAAAAAATCGAAAATTCAAATTTTGAGCCAAATAACGCGAGATACAGAGAAAATGATAAGAAACATAAATATTGTCCTTAAAAAGGTCTACAAGTTCTCCTTGAACCATTTTTCAATAGGATGCATAGTTTTCTATTTAAACGTGAAAAATACTTTTAATAACATCAAATATTTTTACATTCTCATCAGAGAAGATATTATTTAATTTAAGAATTCTAAAGACGGATGTTCGTAG
>UCOK01018223.1:0-30420 GCA_900474325.1 Synergus umbraculus | reverse complement strand
ACTTTAAAATTGCTTAAAATTCGATCATTTTCCCTAAAGCTCCTCAAAATCTTTTTAAGTTCTTCAAAATTTTTCTAAATTCTCTAAATTTACCGATAAACTTACAAATCTCTCAAAACCTATAAAAATCTGTTAAAATTACTACAGAATTTCCTTAGAATTTCTTAAAATTCCACTAAAACATTTAAAATCCATTATGCCTTTTAAAAATATCTCCAAATTCCGTGAAATCTTTCAAAAATGATAAGAATCTGTTGAAAACCCTTAAAATTCCATAACGAACTTTCAAATTTTCTAAAATCTCTTAAAATTCGACAAAATTCTTTAAAATTCCATGAAATCTTTTAAAATCATTTAATAAAATTCCAAGACAAACATTAAAATCCCTTAAAATTCCATAAAACCTCTTGAAACTCCACGAAATCGTTAAAAATTCCTCAAAAATATATTGAAATTCTCGAAATTTCCAGACAAAATTAAAAATCTGTTAAAATTACTACAGAATCTCTTAAAATTCCACATTTTTTTTTAAATTCACATAAATCCCGTAAAATCCCTTAAATTTCATGAGGAACTTTGAATAAATCACAAAAAATTCGTAACATCACATTAGAATTATTAAAAATTACTTGAAATTCCATGAAATATGGAATATTTCAAAAATCATAAAAATATTTCTAAATGAGATAATAAATGAAATCCTTTAAAGTTCCATGAAATCATTTTAAATTCCTCAAAAATTGTTTGAAGTTCTTTATAAATAACTTTAAGATAAACTTAAAAATCTTTTAAAACCTATAAAAACTTGTTAAAATTGCTAATAGAAACTCCTTAGAATTTCTTAAAATTCCACTAAAAAATTTTTAATTTGTTATAATTAAAAGTATCTCCAAATGGTAGAAAAATATGTTGGGATTAAGTAAATATTTAAGGAAATTTAAAGGTATTGAAATTTTAAATTGCCGAAGTCAGTCGATATTCAGAATTTAAGAAAATGTTTCAAACAAAAACTGTATATATCATTGAAATACACATTTTTTGTTGCAAGTAATTTTTTTACGAGTGATAGTTTTTGAGAAAATCAGTGATACAACGATTTTCATAAATGATTTCCCCTTAGAATGATTACCCTTTATAAAAATTTCCCTTTACCTTTTTTCTTGGAATTTTATTTTAAAGTTCCTTATGAAAGGATTTTTTAAATCTTGTAAGAATTTTAAGAAATTTTGATTTTTAAAGTTATTTTAAGAGATTTTAAAGTTCCTGATGGAATTTTAAAGAATTTCATGTGATTTTTTTGAGTTTTAAAAGATTTTGTGGATTTTTGAAAAGTTTTCAAAAATTGTAGGAGATTTTTTACGTATTTTAAAAGATTTTAAAAATCTTATCACAATTTTAAGAGATTTGAAGAGATTATAAATATTCATGCGGAATTTAAAAGGATTTCACAAGATTTTTATGATTTATAAAAGATTTTGTAGAATTTTGATGAATACCAAAAGGTTTTCAAGAATTTTAAGAAATTTTGATATTTTAAAGTGATTTTAAGAGATTTTAATGTTCCTGATGTAATTTTAAAGGATTTCATTAGATTTTTATGAGTTTTAAAAGATTTTGTGGAATTTAGAAAAGTTTTCAAAAATTGTAGAAGATTCTTTTACGTATTTTGAAGAATTTAAAAGTTTTTCGTGGAAATATAAACAATTTTAAAAAGCTTGTAAAAATGTAAAGAAATTTTGACATTTTTAAAATGATTTTAAGGAATTTCAATATTTCTCATGGAATTAAAAAGAATTTCAAAAGTTATTTGTGATTTTTAAAATATAATATATATTTTTGGAGATTGTTGGTTCCAAGAATTTTTATTTAGAGATTTTATTGCATTTTAGGGAATTCTAAAGTTCCTTATTGGATTTTAAAGGATTTCACGAGATTTTTATGATTTGTGAAAGATTTTGCGAAATTGTAAAGGATTTCAGGAATTTCTAAAGACATCAACGAATTTTAAAGGAGTTCAATATAGTTTCCAATAATTTTAAGAGATTTTGATACATTTTAAGGGATTTTAAAGTTCCTCGTGGAATTTAAAAATATTCCAAAAGATTTTTAAAAGATTTTGTGGAATTTTGAAGGATTACAGGAAATTTTAAGAGATTCATAGGAATTTTAAAAGATTTTTAAGTTTTCCGAGGAATTTAAAGGATTTCAAATGATTTTGAGGAATTTAAAAAGAATTAGTGAAAATTTAAAAGATTTCATGAAATATTAATAAATTAGAAGAGATTTCGTGGAATTTTAAGATGTTTCTAGGAATTTCAAATAATTTCCAGGAATTTTAAGAGATTTCCAAGGTTTTCGTAAATTTTAGAAATCTACCGAAAATTCCCATAGTTCAAAATTTCTGAAAAATAAAAATTCCTGTAATTGAAAATCACCGAAAGAAAATATGGTAATATTTTAATACCGAAATTTAAAATTCCCGACATTATAAAATTCCCAAAACATAAAATTATCGAAGTTAAATATTCCCGAAATTGAAATTTCCCAAAATTTTCGTTAAAAATTGATTTTCAAAACTTTTATACAAAATGTGCTCTGCACGTGATTTATAATCTTTGAAGTATCTTATCTTTGCATAAGCCTTGTAACCAAATATTTAAATCATACATTGTACTTGAATTAAATTTAGATTCATTAGCATAAAAATTCGTTGAAAGTAAAAGTACAATATAATACTTTTATACTTTGAATATCAATGTTGCCATTTTCACTTAAATTGTATAATAACTAAAAAAGTACAATTTTCCACAATTTAATTGTGAGTATCACTATAATTCCAGTACAATTTATTCTTTATTTTTTTAAGTACATTTGAGTGCACTTTCAAAATTCTATACATATTTTTAGATTGTTTGTATGTGTCTAATGCTTTTTTGGTATTTTTTTTCGTATAATTTTCTCTAAATACTTCAGTTTTTAAAGACGAAAAAATGCGATTACGATTTTAATTAAAACATATTTACATTATTTTAAAAAAGCGAGTTCGGTTTATTTAATTATCTAAACATTTAAAAATTTGAAAAATTCGCCCTATCCAACTTAACATTTCCTCACGGGATGATCCTTATAATAATTATAAATTATATATACAAGAAAAGATTAAATTAAATCAAATTAAAGATAATACAATTTGATAAGAGTAATTCTCAGAAAATAATGCTTTTATTAAAGTATAATGTCAGATATACAATTAAATTTCTTTTTTTTTTACATATTTTAATTTGATGCATCACCATCTCTGCCTCTTGATGATGATCCAGTTGGTGGTCCAGTTGGTGGTCCAGGTGGTGGTTCTACAGCAGCAGCAGGTCTGTTTCTTCTGATTCTTGGACCTATCAAGTCATTAAAAGTACCCTGGCGTATATGTGCAAATCTAGTAATGCTATTGTACTCCACCAAAATGTCCCCTTCTCCATTCGATGTATAAAAATTGCCATTCTGCAATCTTATTCGAGCACCCATTGGTGCTAATTTTATTAGATAAGGAACATCATCTCCATTTCGTCTTGGATTTAGATGACGACCATCAGTATAATTAGGTCCTCCTCCTCCTCCTCCACTAAAACTACTCTGTGAACTTAATTCTGCAACCCGAAGAAGAAAATTTATATATTTATTGTAAACTGTGAAATTATCTTTCTAATTTCTCTAATTTGAAGAATTTCGCAAAATATATCAAATATATTATATTAACACTGTTAAAAATGTTTGCAAAATGCATATACTTTTAATATACGTTTTTTTAAGTCATAAAAATTTAAATTAAATAAATATAAATATAAATTTCCCTTAAAAATGTACAAATTTACATTTAATATAAACAATAGCTTAATATCTTATGTACTTACGGACGGAATTCAGGCAGACCGCCAATGTGAGGAGTAGAGTGCCGATAATAATTTTCATTGTTTAAAAACGGTTCACTGAATTTTTTTGACGTCGTCGGTTACTTTATATATGCATTATTTACCAGTGACGTAATTTTATTGTCTTTTTTTAAGACATTGAATGCAAATCATCTTTATTTATTTTTCAAATGTAAAGAAGATCTATATCTTCTTTACATTTGAAAAAAAAGTAAAATTGTAATGTTATAAATGTTTTTTGTCGAAAGAGGTAAATAAAAGTTAATTTTATTATCTCCGAAACCTTCAGAATTATCCAATTTCACAATCTCTGTGTGATGATTATTTTTAAGAAAAATTTTGAAAAAAAAAGATCGGGGTTTGTCAATGTTGGGAAATTTAAATTTCGCTATTATTATTTCTTTCTGAAATTTGTATTTTTATTCAAAAATCAATCTAAAAAAAATCGTATGACTGATTCAGAAATCAGAAAAAAATGGTTTGAAACTGATTATTATTTCTCTAAGGTATTCGCCAAATTTCTGGAAAACGATATAGAAAAACATGTGATTCCAGTCACACAAAGTTTCCCAGTTCATTAACATGAGGAAACGCAACCTTGAATAAATTGAATGCGACAAGAGTATTAAATTATTCTGGCTAGGATCTCGGAAGGTTCATTGTGGTTAACATCTAGATTTCAGTTTCCGAAAATAGCTTCTTCGATTGTTAAACTTGAGTGACATAATCACAGTCACAATATTCTTAGTATTGTAGATGTCCCAGATGACATCTTAATCATCATCATCATCATCATCTTCGGCGCACCTGTCTCTCAGAATCATGTATTTGAAATTTGAACCCAAGATTGTCATCACATATGAATTAATCATAGATCAATATATCAATATATCAATAATGTAAAATGTAAAATATAAGCAAGACTTCTATTATAAATGATGCAAAATCTACCATTTCAAATTAAAATTAATTATTGAAATTTCACAGCAATGATAGATTATTTTCTTCATTTCAATTAATATTAGTAATTAATATTAGTAATTAATATTATTCATTTCTTTTAAAAGAAATTACTAATTAAATTGCTAATTCTTCTCATACAATTGAATATAATTTGTCATTATGATTAAAAATGACTCTCCATACAAAAATAGTAATAATTGTGTAATTGTTGATGAGGGAATATAATAGGTTCTAATAAAGCTTAAAGACTATCCAATCAACTGAAGAGAGACTAAAGTAATTAGGGACTAAAGAGGTACAATAGTGTTATTAAATTATTAAATTATTAAATTATTAAGTGAAATACAGTTAGAAAATCTCTTCTGAGAAAATGAAGAGTCTCTCTTAGAAGCGAATGTAAAATGGAAAAGAAGTAAAATAACTTTCTTTCCAATGAATAAATTATGGGCTATAACCAGTAATTATTAATGTTATGATAAGACATAGATTCCTTTCGAGCATACTATGTGTATCAACAGAAGAGTGCAGCGACAGCGACAAACAGATGTAGGATTATCATTAGAAAGTTCTCTATCTATAGACTAGACATACATTTATATGTCTAACCGACTAATACTATCCGGTCTGAGTCCCAATTTTACTTTAAAATGTTCATTCGCATTTGTTATTCTTATTAAATAAGTAAGCCGTACGTTCTAATATTTGACACCTAATCAAGTAAAAATCAAATCCAAGGACACACAATCACTTCGGTAGGAAATATATATATATATATATATATATATATAATACTTGTTTATTTCAGGACATTGATTTCACCTGTCGGGAAACTATCGGACATTGCAACGTTTATAATTGACTATAATATTTAGGTGTAAGTATAAGAAGTCTAGAGAGTGTCAAAATTTAATGAGCCATAAGAATTGTAATTACTCTAATTGGATGCTATATAAGTTTGAAATTTATGTAGAATTTGTTGAAATCTCTTGAAACGATTTTAAATCTCAGCAAAAGTTTTAAAAGTCCTGAGAATTTTTTGAAAATCTTTAAAATTGCAGAAAGACTTTTAAACCTTTCTGATTAAAATTCAGAAAATTCGTCAAAATCTCTGAAATTCATAGAGACTTTTTTGTAATTTTTTTAAATTACAGGACAACTTTTAAAATCGATTAAAATTCCAGGAAATTCTTTAAAATACCATGAAATATATTGAAATTTTTAAAAAATTCTCAAAATACCATGAAATCTTTTAAAAATCATAAGAATCTTTTGAAATCCCTTAAGATTTCATGAGGAACTTTGAAATCACATAAAATTCTTCCTCATTTCTAAACTTCATAGAAACTCCTAAAATTTCTTAAAATTCCACGACAAAATTTAAAATCGCCTAAAATTGCATTAAATCTCTCAAAGCTCCACAAAATGTTTTAAAATTCTTCAAAATTTATTGCAATTCTCTAAATTTCCAGAAAAAAACTTTTAAATCTCTTAAAACTCTTGAAAATCTCTTAAAATTACTAGAAATCTCGTAGAATTCCTTAAAATTCCACAAAAACATTAAAAATCCATTAGAATTCTTAAAAATTATTTGAAATTCTATGAAATCTGTCAAAAATCAGAAAAATCTTTTAAAATTACTTAACAAAATTCCACGGTAAACATTAAAATCCTTTAAAATTCCATGAAATTCCTTAGAACTCCATGAAACTTTTTAAAGTTTCTCAAAATTTTTTGAAATTCTCCAAATTTCCCGATAAACTTACAAATCTCTTAAAACCTAAAAAAATCTGTTAAAATTACCACAGAATTTCTTAAAATTCCAGGAAAACAATTAAAATCCATTAGAATTCTGAAAAATATCTCCAAATTCCGTGGAATCTTTCAAATCGCTTAAAATTCCATGAAATTCCTTAAACCTCCATGAAATGTTTTTAAATTCCGCAAAACTTATTGAAATTCTCTAAATTTCGCGAAAAAATTTTAAATCTCTTAAAACTCTTGAAAATCTCTTAAAATTACCTGAAACCTCATAAAATTACTTAAAATTCCACGAAAACATTAAAAATTCATTAGAATTTTTAAAAATTACATGAAATTTCATCACATCTTTAAAAAATTACATGACTCTTTTGAAATCCCTTAAAATTCCATAACGAACTGTCAAATTCCATAAAATCTCTTAAAATTCGTCCAAATTTCTTAAACTTCCACAAAAACATTAAATATCCATCAGAATTCTTAAAAATTACTTAATAAAATTGCATGAAATTCCTTAAAGCTCCAGAAAATCTGTTAAAATCCCTCAAAAATTGTTTGAAATTCTCTAAATTTCCCGACAAACTTAAAAATCTCTTAAAAACCTTAAAAATTTGTTAAAATTATCAGAAACTCCTTAGAATTTCTTAAAATTCCACAAAAACATTAAAAATGCATTAGAATTCATACAAATGTCTCAAAATTCCCAGAAAATTTCCTTAAAATTCCATGAGGAATTTTGAACTCCCATAAAATTCTTCATAAATTCTAAACTTCATAGAAACCCCTACAATTCCTTAAAATTCTACATCACACTTTAAAATTGCTTAAAATTCCATAAAATCGCTTAAAGTTTCCACAAAATCTTTTAAAATTTTTGAAAATTTATTGAAGTTCTCTAAATTTCCGATAAACTTTTAAATCTTTTAAAGCCCCTAAAAATCCCTTAAAATTACCTGAAACCTTGTAAAATTACTTAAAATTCCACGAAAAAATTAAGAATTCTTAAAAATTACTTGAAATTCCATGAAATCTTTCAAACATCATAAAAAACTTTTAAAATCACTTAATAAAATTCCTTAAAGCTCCACGAAATCTTTTAAAATTCATGAAAATGTTTTTAAATTCTCCAAATTTCTCGAAAAACTTAAGAATCTCTTAAAACCTATAAAAATTTGTTAAAATTACTATAAATTCCTTCTTTTTTTTCTTAAATTAAATTAAAAATTAATTTTTTCTTAAAAATCCACAAAAACATTTAAAATCCATTAAAATTCATAAAAATTTCTCACAATCCTCTGAAATCTTTAAAAAAAATCATAATATGAATCTTTTTAAATCCCCTAAAATTCCCTTAGGAACTTCAAAATCCGCCAATCCGAATTTTCAATTCAATTCACTCCAAATAACTCGTCTATCTGAATCAATCCAAATAATCCCCAAAAAAAAACCATATAAAAATCCATATTCACCCCGATTGACCAGATTTATCCAAATTCAAATTCCGCATTAATTTTAAATCGTCCTCGGACCTAAAAATTCCCCCAAAAAAACCGAATAAATCCACATTTATTCAAACTGTCCATTATTATTATTTCTTTATCAATTTTCTATTTACTCACATTAATGCCGCTTAATTCGAATTGACCGGATTCATTCGGCTTAATTTTGAATGTGCCTCGGATTAATTCATATTAAAAACTTCCTTCGAATAAAATAAATCTGAATAAAACTGTTATAAAAATAAAATAAAATTTCATCGAATATGTACAAAATGAATTTCAATCCGAGGTCTTCCCCAGGGATTCTACCCTAATGACCCTAATTCCTTTCCTGCGCTCAAAAATCTCTAAATATGTACTTTTCTTTTCTTTTACGGGCAAAAAGTGATGCTCTCGAAAAATCTTGTTCACGAGGAACATCAGCGCATTCAACCGCGATCGGGCGTTCCTGAAATATCAACTTCTTGCTGATTTCAAGCCATAAAACTAGTCAGGCTCTTTCTTCCAGTGCAGATTCTTGTGCCCTGAAGGGGGTTAATAAAAATCTTATCCGTGCCGGTTTCCGGTCATGTATAAATAAAAACAGACCGGGTCGAAAGTAAAAAGCAGAGCAAGGCATACTTGGCTTGCGGGAGAGCCGCGAAGGAGGTAAACGTATCACAACGACCGTCAAAAGGAAAGCCGAGTCGCAGTTTACGGTACTTTCGAGTCGAGCATAAAAGCGTTTCTTGCCATATTATATGTATATATATATATATGTATATATATAGATAAACATAAACTATATAGCATAGGCGTGGTCCGCTTAATGCTTATTGCTCATTGTCCCTCATGTGTAAAACGCAATTTTAAATTCAGTTCAACTTTTGAAGCCCGAAAAACAAAAGTGCACTGCGTACACCGGATTATTCAGATGAGAATCAACGTCCCCTTGAAAGATGCCTTTGAAAAAAAAAAAAATGCCGAACTCATGCAGACGATAATGGTTCTGCTGTCTACGCCTTCTCCTTTTTCTTTACTTTACTTCTTTTATGGCCGCTTGGTTACTCATACTTCATAGTATTCATAAATTCCCTTGCGCAACTTTGTAAGAGCCTAAGAGGCACAAGTAAGTTACCATAGTGCGAGAAGTAGATTGTGTATATACATTTGTTGCTTTCGATTTGAGCGAGAAGAGGGAAAGGGTTGTTGGCTCAAGGATCAGAAGAAGGGGTGTCCTATATAGCAAATCGACAGTGATTCATAATGATTGACTGATTGAAGGATAAATTTAATAACAAAATGTTGTTTGATTCGTGTGGACAAGGGGCCTCTCTCAATCTGAATTAGTCAGAATTTTATACTAATTGAATTAGTATTATACAGATTTTTAGTAGCGAGAACTACTTTCTAATTTATTTAGTTATAAATTTAACTTTAGAACTTCAAGGATTTTCTGGAACTTTAAAAAGTTTGGTGTGGAATTTCTTTGTGGGATTTTAAAAGATTTTTATGATTTTTTAAAGATGAAGTGAGTTTTTGATTTTACAATTTATAAGAATAATTCTAGTGGATTTTAAAGGAAATTGAAACTTTGAGGAACTAAGCACAGCTTTTGATAAAAAGTTTCAGGGGATTGAGAGATAATTTCAAATCAAAGGATTTTGAAATGTTTTTGAGAATTTCCAAAGCGTAGAAAATAATTGAGCATTTATGTAAATATAGAAATTTGTAATTCCTTTTCTAATTTCGGGAATCTCTATGAGTTTTGCTAATTTTATGGAATTGTTTATTTAACATCCTTCAAAATCTAATGAAATTCCGTGAAACTTTGTAAAATTATTTGAATTTCTTCAAAGTCTGTAAGATTGCTTAATATCCCGTAAAATATTGTAAAATCCCTTTAAATTATTTAAAATTTCACAAAATATGGTCAAATTCCTTAAACTTACGCAAAACTTCATAAAATGTTGTTACATTCTTTAAACTTCTTGATAAAATCCAACGAAATTTAAACAAATACAATAAAATTATTTAAAGTCCCATACGAAATCTCATGAAATCCCTTGAAATTCCTGAAAATCAAATGAAATCTCGTAAATTCCTTACCTGAAATCCCTTAAGTCCTTAAAATAACTTAATATTCTATGAAATATCGTGAAATCTTTAAAAATTACTTTAAATTTCAAGAAATTTCGTAAAATCCTTTAAAAGTCATTAAAATTAATTAATATCCCATAAAAAATGAAATTTTAAGGGATTTTAAATGTTGTCGTGGAATTTTAAGAAATTCTAAAGAATTTCAAGTAATTTTGACAAATTTTTATAGATTTTAAGAGATTTTTAAGTTCTTCGGGAAATTTAGAGAACTTCAAAAAATGTTGATGAATTTTAAAAGATTTCGTGGAGCTTTAAGGAATTTTATTAAGTCATTTAAAAAGATTTTTATGATATTTGAAAGATTTCATGGAATTTCAAGTAATTTTTAAGAATTGTAATGGATTTTTAATGTTTTTGTGGAATTTTAAGGAATTTCACAAGATTTCAGGTAATTTTAAGAGATTTTTAGGCATTTTAAGAGATTTAAAAGTTTTTCGGGAACTTTAGAGAACTTCAATAAATTTTGAAGAATTTTAAATGATTTCGTGGGAACTTTAAGCGATTTTATGGAATTTTAAGCGAGTTTATAGTGTGATGTGGAATTTTAAAGAATTTTAGGGGTTTTTAGGAAATTTAGAAATTATGAACAATTTTATATGATTTATAAGTTCATAAACGGAATTTTCAGGGAATTTTGAGATATTCTAAGACATTGTTAAGAATTCTGATGGATTTTTAATGTTTTCGTGGAATTTTAAGGAATTTTACGAGGTTTCTATGATGTTCAGAAATTATGAAGAATTTTATGTGAGTTCAAAGTTCCTCATGGAATTTTAAGAGAATTTTCTGGGAAGTTTGAGATATTTTTAAGAATTCTAATGGATTTTTAATGTTTTCGTGGAATTTTAAGAAATTCAAAGGAGTTTTTGATAATTTTAAGACATATTTAGGGGTTTTAAGAGATATAACAGTTTATCGAGAAATTTAGAGAATTTCAATAAATTTTGAAGAATTTTAAAAGATTTCTTGGAAACTTTAAGCGATCTTAAAGTGTGATGTGGAATTTTAAGGAATTTTAGGGGTTTTTAGGAAATTTAGAAATTATGAAGAATTTTATGGGATTTCAAAATTCCTCCTGGAATTTTAAGGGAATTTTGAGATATTTTTAAGAGATTTCCAGCGAGTTCAAGAGATTTAAACGCTTGTCGGGAAATTTAGAGAATTTAAAAAAGTTTTGATGTTTCTGGGAATTTCAAAAAATTTCAATGAATTTTAAGAGATTTCCAAGGTTGTCATAAATTTTAGAGATTTTAACAAATTTTATGGGGTTTTAAAGTTTGCCGTGGAATATTAAGGAATTTCAAGACATTTCTAAGAATTTAAAAAGATTTTAAAGAATTTTGAAGATATTTAAAGTTTCTCGTGGAACTTTATTCATGGATTTTATAATATTTTTATGATTTTTAAAAAATTTAATAGAATTTAGAGAAATTCTTAAGGATTGTAAGAATTTTAATGGAGTTTTTTTAATGTTTACGTGGAATTTTAAGGAATTTACGAATTTAATCTCTTAAAATTCCACGGAAACATTAAAAATCTAGAAAATTACTAGAAACTTCTTATCATTTTAAAAGTAATTTTTAAGAGATTTTGAAGGAATTTTAATGAATTTTAATGAACTTTATGAGATTAAACTCTCAAAATTCTACGGTAACATTAAAAATCTAGAAAATTACTAGAAATTTCGGAAAAGTTTCAATGGTATTACTATAGAAAATTTGTTATCATTTAAATTACTTTTCTATCGTAGAATTAATTCTAAAAAACATGTAAAAATCAAGAAAAAGTCAGGAAAATCAAAAAAATTGTATCTTGTGGCTTCCAAGCCTTTTATGGCTAAGGTATACAGCTTAAGAAGAAGAATTCTCTTCTCTTTGCACACACTTAAGTTAAAAGAAACACTCAGATGACAAATAGTCCGACAGTCTGTATAAAACCCCAAGGTCGTGTAACGAAGAGCATCATGCAATAATTTCCACCCGAGCTGTGCGAACAGTAAATTATATGCCGGCACAATTCATGTATAAGATGTAAGTTTCACGTGTGAACTGAGTAGGCTGTGTACAAATCTCTTTTCAATGTCCCTCTTTCTCAAGAAAGAACTAGACCTACTATAAACATGAGAGACATGAGACATGAGAAAAGACACACTTATTTTCTTCCACTAAAAGGATTTTAATCTAAGAGAAAACGAATCATTACACAAAAGTTTCCTTAGTCAAATCATCAGCTCCAAGTATAATTACAATACGTCTTGCATGCTTTCAAAAGAAAAGACATGTATTTGCAGCCATACAGCCATTTACCTCTTCTCTTATAGCTCCTATAGTATAACTTTGTAACTGCTTTGAAAAATGTTCTTTTGACCGTTATACTTCAATGTCGTCGAATATTAATAGAATAAGTGTGAAAGGTGTTAATTAAAAGGAGTGAAAGGTGATATTCACATAAATTACATTCAAGAAACTCCAACTGCATTATTTATAACATCATTAAGCCAGGGAAAGAGTATTGAAACTTTTTTTTTCCTATTCTAGTCCTCCGGGGATCATGACAATAAAAAAATTCGTAATTGGTTATTCATGCAATTTCGGATGACGAGAGTCATTCCAACGATGCTGGGATAAAAATGTCCCAAAAGAATGAAAAGGAAATGTCCAAAATCGAAAACAGCTGGAATATCACTTTCTAAACAACCAAGAAATACCAGTTAATCGACCCCTGTGAATGCCGTCGGGTATACACTATACATGTATATAGAATTTATTGATACGAACTCAAGCCACTGTATAATGTATATAGTACTTATATAGAATGCTGCCGAGTACCAATATAAGTGTCGACCCTCGTTCCGCGTAATTGTACACCTTTCCATTTTTTTACAGCCTTTCGGAAAGACAAGTCGCCCACAGGTAACGCGACAGTGACTGACACACATTGTCACTAGTCACAAGTACATTACTCTGTGTAAATGTATTAGTGCACATACATTTCCGATTTTACTGCCTTTTCCTCGACATCGTCGACCGAGTTTTGAATCGACATAATCGATTTCGATTCGCTCGGTCTGAGATACGCTTTCTGTCTCCTTTGCAGAAATATTTTTCTTTCGCATTTTACCGAGCATTTTACCGTTAGAATTTTTGTAAAAAGTTTGCGTTCCAGATTCTTCTTGAAAATCGGTAAATGATGAGCTGGTAAATCATATTTTGATAAAATATAATATGGAAATAAAATATAATATGTACATGAAATATAATATGTTTTTTAATACATGAAATGATATGGGAATAAAATAAGTGGAGAGACGAAAATAAGAAACATTTCTATAATTATTAAATTCTTCCTAAGTCCAATCAACTTTCTTCACTTTCATTTTTCATCGAATCCCGTATGAGAAGCCTCATTCACTCTGCCCTCAAAACTCCTTTTTACCTCATTCGAGTGTGCGAGTCACCTAATTAAAGAAATGAGACCAATGATGGTTTATTATAATCACCATTCGTAAACTAAAGGGAACACAAATTAGAAATCCAACGTATTTTCTAGAAAGTTACACATCCTCGTAATCATGAGTGCTGTTAGCCTATAATTTCATTCTATGTATAACGCATTGCATCGTCCGCTACGTAATTACACTCACAATTATTAAAACACCTAGTGTATATAATTTTTTATCATAATTGCATATGGACGATTATTCTCCATCTTCATAATCATCGTGTTTTTAAATATTCAGCTTTTAAAGTCGAGTCTTCTGAAAAGGAAATCAAATTCAAAAGGAACTCAAATATGAAATATTTGATTTCCTTTGAATATACTCAGTAAATATTTCAATAATATATAAATAAAATACAAATAAAAAATTAGTATTTTTACATTGAACTAGAAAATCTCTAGAAATTCATAGAAATTACTTGAAATCCCTTAAAATTCCACAGAAATATTGAAAATCCCTTAGAATTCTGAATAATTTATCGAAATTTCATGAAATCCTTTAAAAATCATAAAAATATTTTTAATTCCACGACGAATTTTAAAATCTCCCAAAATTTTATGAAAATTCTTAAATTTCTCCAAAACCTTTTATAATTCATCAAAATTTAGTGAAATTCTGTAAACCTAGTTAAAACTTTTAAATATCTTAAAATTCCTGAAATTCATTTCAAATTACTTTTAAAATTATTATAAATTTCTAGTAATTTTCTAGATTTTTAAAGTTTCCGTGGACGAGATTAAACTCGTAAAATCCTTAAAATTCCACAAAAACATGAAAAATCCATTAGAATTCTTAAAATTCTTAAGAATTTCTCTAAATTCTATATGAAATCCTTTAAAAATCATAAAAATATTTTTAAATCCGTGAATAAATTCCACGAGAAACTTTCAATGTCTTCAAAATTCTTTAAAATCTCTTAAAATTCTTAAAAATGTCTTGAAATTCCTTAAAATTCTACGGCAAAATTTAAAACCCCACGAAATTCGCAAAAATCTCTAAAATTTATTAGAAACTTGGAAATCTCTTAAAATTCGTTGAAATTTCTTCAAATTCCTAGAAACATCTTAAAATTCCATAAAATCGCTTAAACTTTTCACGAAATCTTTGAAAATTCATCAAAATTTTTTTTAAATTCTCTAAATTTCCCGACAAACCTTTAAATCTCTTGGAAACTCCTTGGAAATGTCTTAAAATTACTAGAAACCTTGTAAAATTCCTTAAAATTACACGAAAATATTAAAAATCCATTAAAATTCTTAAAAATGTCTCAAAATTCCCTAAAAATTCCCTTAAAATTCCACGAGGATCTTTGAAATCACATAAAATTCTTCATAATTTCTAAATTTCCTAAAATTCCATTGAAATTTCTTCAAATTCCTAGAAACATCTTAAAATTCCATGAAATCGCTTAAAGTTTTCACGAAATCTTGTAAAATTCTTCAAAATTATTGAAATTCTTGAAATCTCTTAAAACCCCTAAAAATCCCTTAAAATTACCTGAAACCTCGTAAAATTCCTTAAAATTCCACGAAAACATGAAAAATCCATTAGAATTCTTAAAATCCTTAAAAATTTCTCTAAATTCCATGAAATCCTTTAAAAATCATAAAAATATTTTTAAATCGCCGAATAAAATTCCACGATAAACTTTAAATTTCAACAAAATTGGCATTGTTAGCGGATTATTTACGTTTAATTAAAATCATTGCATTACTATACAGAATCATGTGTAACTCCTTCGATAATTTCTCAAGCAGCTAAAAATTGCACATTGTTTCAAATAAATTAATTGGAAGTTTGTAATTAGTGCTTGATTTTCAGTATCACAAGGTCGCTTTCTAATAAATGTTGTAAAAGAAACTGATATATGAACAAAATCCGTGATTGGAAGTCGCCACTCTCTCTTTGACATTGAAAATGAATTAGTTGCTTCAGTTGTTGTTCTTTGGCTTTAATTCTTTCGTAGGGCTACAGAACCAGCTCCTTTTTCAGATAATTGTCCTTCCATCGTGTCATCAAGATAAATAAAAACCAAATAACGAGACGCCCGACCTTCACAACGAACCTTGTAATTCAATTCTACATGATTTTATTTCCATTGTGCGTATAACATACATAGAAACACCAATCTTGAACAGGTTGAACAATTTCTGGAACATTTTAGACTTATATATTTTAGACTTTTATTTATATGTATGTAAGGAATGAACCCGGACTTTGTCAATTTTTTATTACACTTTTTTTAATTTTATTATATCTCCGAGTCTGCATTTTAATCAATTATTTTATTTTGATATATTTATTCGTCTGGAGAGTGTTTTTTTAAGAATTAGCGTATTTAATTTACCCATAAAGAATTTATTTATTATGGGTCATTGTCCATTTATAGTAGAGTTTAATGTACGATTTAATTCTGAAATAAGTGAATTAGTGTCTGACTTAAGTTTTCCGTGACTACTGAATTTTGTCCTTATGGAAAAATGATTATTTTACACAGATTTATAGATTAGAGGATAAAGTTAATTATAGGATTTTAAATATTGTAGTGTAATTTAAAACAATTTTTTAATGTTTCTAGGAATTTAGCGAGAAAAATAAATGCAAAGGATGAAAAATAGCTATTTGTGAAGATAGATTCAAAAATCGATCTTTTTATCCGATTAATCGATTAAATCGAATCGACTGTCGCAAAATCTCCTATTTTTACACATTTCTAAGCTTGAACGAATTCAAAAGAATTATTATCAATAAAGGGATTATAAATGGTCCATTAATCGCTGTCATAAAACTTTTAAGTTCTATCTAAAAATGTTTCCCTGCTCGTCGTGACATTTTGATTATGAATTCTAGAATCAGGTAATTTATGACTCGATTAAATTCTCTAAAGGAATCTTTTTCATTAATTATTATTTCGAACAGTTACAAAGAAGTCTTACGCAAGTCTCCGACATGAAATTTTGAATTGCTTTTTTATCCTATACTATATTTCAAATAAAGAGCTGAGTTAAATAAAGCCATAAATACAATATCAAAAATATAAATATATAAATATATATTTATATAAATAGAGTCTAAATTTCTAAAAATATAAACTCACAATTACCTCTCACATAAAATATAAATTTGAAATAAGCCCTCGAGGTTTCAAATCACTTTCTTAATTCTTTTCTGATCAATATTATACATCCCATTGTTTAAAAGATAAACGAGCACTAACTTTAAGTATCTTTTTGCATAAACTTTCTCTCACTCTAAAATAATAAGACAAAACTTTCGCTTTTCAATTGCAGGTGTATTATTAAAATTAATAAAATCCCTTTTACAATTCACTAAACAGAGTCTAATTAATCAGAATTATAATTTATATGAATTTATCTGAATTTATCTGAATTTATATGAATTTATCAATTAATAAAGTTGATATACAGCCAGTATAATGGCGGAAATAATTGTATCAATAAATATTGTCTCAATGCAACGAATCCACTTGATACTTGTCAGTTATTTTTATGAAACAGAGCTCAGGTGTCTTTCCTTTTTAGCGACGCGGTTACTTTGACTTACATAAGCTCCTTTGATACAGGTTGGTAGGTTGATTGGTCGGTGGGTAAGTGGGCACAAGTTAAACTGAAAACCAGGCATCGAATCGAGACAAAAACTCAATCAGACTCGATAATTCGTTATAACTTGGGCCAAAGATCTTGGGCCCAATCAAATCGACGAATATAATATATATTTTAAAGCGACGCACGTTCACCGTTTTCTCCACTTCCGGCGCTCAACGTTCCGGTGAATCGACTTCGTCCTTAACTCTCTTTTGCAAGAAAGAAACACAATTGCAAGTTTTTAATTAGCCGGTAATTTTTTTTTTCCTTAGAATTCTTTTAAATTTCTCTAAATTCCAGGAAATCTTTTAAAAGTCATGAAAGTGTTTTTTAAATTCTTGAATGAAATTACGCGAAAACCATTAAACGACAAAATTTTTTGAAATCTCTGAAAACTCCATAAAATCTATAAAAATTAGTAGAAACCCCTAAAAATTACACCGAAAAATTAAAAATCCAATAGAATTCTTTAATAGTACTCGAAATTCCATAATGGTTTACAAATTACAAAAATCTTTTAAAATATTGAATAAAATTCCACGGCAAACTTTAAAACCCCCTAAAATTCCGTGAAATCCTTTAAATAAAAATGAGCTCCTCGAAATCGTTTAAAATTCCTCCAAATTTTTTGAAATTCTCTAAACTTCTCGATAAACATTAAAATAGCTTAAAATTCCCTAAAACACCCCAAAATCTTTTTAAATTCTTCAAAATTTTTTTTAATTCTCTAAATTCCACAACAAACTTTTAAACCTCAATTTAAGCTCCTGAAAATCTTTTAAAATTACTAGAAATCCTTTAAAATTTCACAGAAACATGAAAAATTCATTAGAATTCTTAAGAATTTATCGAAATTTCACGAAATCCTTTCAAAATCATAAAAATAATTTTAACTTCCACGTCGAATTTTAAAATCTCTTAAAATTTCATGAAATTTCATAAAGCTCCCGATAAACTTTTAAATCTCTTCAAATTACTTTTAAAATTACTATAAATTTCTAGTAATTTTCTAGATTTTTAATGTTTTCGTGGAATTTTAAGAGTTTAAATTCGTAAATTCCTTAAAATTCCACGAAAAAATAAAAAATCCATTAAAATTTTTAAAAATTTCTTCAAAATCTTTTAAAAATTACTTTTAAAATGACTAGAAGTTTCTAATAATTTTCTAGATTTTTAATGTTTTCATGGACGAGATTAAACTCGTAAAATTCCTTAAAATTCCACGAAAACATGAAAAATCCATTATAATTCCTTAAATTCTTAACAATTTTTCTAAATTCCACGAAATCCTTTAAAAATCATAAAAATATTTTAAAATCCCTGAATAAAATTCCACGATAAACTTTAAATTTCAAACAAATATTTAAAATCTCATAGAATAACTGAAAATTCTTTATAATCCGTCGAATTTGCTGGGAAATCTAAAATCTTTCTAAAATCTGTTAAATAAACTATAAAAACTGTATAATAAGACGAAAATAACAATAAAATGCGATAAAATTCCTTAAAATCTCTTAAAACTCCTAAAAATCACTTAAAATTACTCGAAATTCCTTAAAGCTTCACGAAATCTTTAAAAATGTCTCAAAATTTATTGACCGTCTCTAAATTCCCTGAAAAAATTTTTAGTCTTTTTAAACTCCTCAAAATCTCTTTAAATTACTAGAATCCCCTAAAAATTCCACAGAAAAATTAAAAATCCATTAGAATTCTTAAACATTACTCGAAATTCCATGAAATCTTTTAAAAATAACAAAAATCTTTTAAAATTCTGAATAAAATTCTACGAAAAACTTTAAATGTCTTTAAAATTCTTTAAAATCTCTTAAATTTCTTAGAAATGTCTTGAAATTCCTTAAAATTCCACAGCAAACTTTAAAATCCCTTAAAATCCCGTGAAATCCTTTAAAGCTCAAGGAAATCGTTTAAAATTCCTTCGAATTTTTTTAAATTCTCTAAACTTCTCGACAAACTTTAAAAACGCTTAAAATTCCATGAAATTTTTTAAAACACCCAAAAATCTTTTTAAATTCTTCAAAATTTTTTGAAATTCTGTAAATTTCCCGATAAAATTACAAATCTCTTTAAACTTCTGGAAATCTCTTAATATTACTAAGAAACTCCTTAAAATTCCATGGAAACATTAGAAATTTATTAAAATTCCTAAAAATTTCTCGAAATTCTAGGAAATCTTTCAAAAATCATAAAAATATTTTTAAATCCCTGCAGAAAATTCCACGATAAACTTTAAATTTCAACAAAATTCTTTATACTTGGAAATCTTCTAAAATCTATTAAATAAGCTATAAAAATAAATCTACTGAATAAAATATATAAAATCTATTAAATAAACTATAAAAACCGAGATAAAAACTAAAGAAAAATGCCTGAGAAGAAAACACTGTCCATTTGCAGAGAAATAATTTCCAGTAAAGCTAAGAAATTACCAATAATTTTTTCTACAGAAACCCCCATTTTTCTAGAATATAAAATACACAATTCTTGTCAATTGAATTTCATGATTTGAAGCTGTGAGAAAGTTACTTTCAGAGAGAGTAGAGAATAAAATGTGAATTGTGCAAAGGTTTAACAATCTCATAAAAAGTTAAAAAGTAAAATTACTGAGAAAACAAATGGAGAACTGTGAATAATAATAATAATAATAATAATAATAATAATATTAATAACAACAATAATAATAATAATAACAATAGTAATAATAATAATATGCCTGTATAATATCATTTCCGTTGTGTGATATGTCCAGAAATCTTATATGAATGCTCATTAAAATTAATATCACTTCTATCTCGATTTCTTCCTTGTACTCTTCCTATTCCTTCTGTGCACGCACAAAAAAGCAGATGCAATAGAAAGGCTCAGATTTGCATTTATATTAAACAAGGAAGCTCTCACCAGGGTCAACAATTCCTCAATTTGCTTTGTATACCTATATAATTTATTTCCAAGCTCAATGGCAAACAGGAAGAGAAAAACATTGAGCAATGTTTTGTTGATTGTATTATAATATACATATATATATATATATATATATACTTTCATTTCGTAGGACTACATTTATATAAATTAATTTCTTATCATATTCATAATTTGTTTTAAATTTCGTTATTTTTCTCAAAAATGTATTTTATAACAGGGGATTCGAGTTTATGTGATCGGAGACAACGCCTTCTTATCGAAATTACGTGCGAGGTTATTATACGATGAAAGTGAGAGGACAGTCTTAAGCTGGAAAAAGAGATAAATAAAAAGACTACTTTGGCGGACGGATTCTACCTGCGGCGATACACGAATCCGTGTCCTGCATGTAAATATGCAAATTCAAGATCGGAAATCGATAGAGACGTCCGAAAAAATTTTTTACATCCTACCTGAATAGACACTTGCTATTTTTGAGCCTAAAACTAAATGATGCTGAGAGTTCAAAATAATAATGAACCATCGTTCGAAAATACAAAATATATGACAATTCTCTTATTAATTTGTAATCAACACATTGAGAAATGAAAAGAAAAGTATATTATAGCTTAAATTACTGGCGAATTTTGAACCTAGACATTTTTCAGATGAAAGTTTTGGGTAAAAGTGGAATTACAGGATAAGGCGAATCTTTTAAATTGACTCGTCTTTTCGCAAAGGTTAGTTGATTTCGAGAAAACGAGGCCACAACCGAAACTCAGAATTGTCTGGCTGTGACCGGCTGTAACTACTGTGGAAGAAGTTTCGACTTTCTCACAATTCAATAGATTTCATAGTTCCAATTTACATATCAGGTGAAAAAATTATCAATTAATCGTTGATGTTATTTACTAATGAAACTGCTCCTAGATTCCTGTCAATGTTTCATTAAAATTCTCTTTTTTTACGAAAAAAGAATGTTTTTAAATTCTAATCATGCTTTATTAGTAAAGAACTTCATTTATTATCTGTTTTCCTTCTGCGTAGCGAGAAAAAAATTGGTTTAGATGGAAGATCCAGATTATTAACATAGATTCCCTGATTTTGAATTTTTCGTTCTTGTTTCACCTGCGAACTACTTTCCATAAGTGAAATACCATCGAACTCGAGGAAGGTACGAGACCTCGCGAGATCTCGGGTTTCACGCAGCGAAAGGCGCTTTTTTACATAATATCTTAATATCGAAACCGATTTTTCGAGTAAAATCTAGTAGCTAATTTATCTACTAAATTATCTACTATCTATTTATTGAATCTTCTTTCAAAAACTCAATATTCCATAAGAAAGTTTACGAATCTTGCATATATCCCAGCTAATCATCCGCTACTATTTCATGCAAGAATATTCCTAACTTTTAAAATATATAAATTCTTTCCATGTTTTTTATTCTAATAAAACGCACAGTAATTATATAAACAAAATTATTAAGTTATTGTTATTGTCATTTTTATTCATTGTCTCAGTCTTTTTCATAAATTCAAAACATGTAAAATTCAAGTACTAACATAAAAACTTGAAAACTTTCGAAAGTTATAAAATAAACCCTTATTATGTTTATTATTATTATTATTATTATTATTATTATTACCCTTCTTTATCAATAATTAATAAATATCAGTAAATCTGAGATCTGCAGATAAAAAAATGACACTGAAGCTAAATATGAGCCTCCTCTTTTTAATTATTATTACACAAAAGAAATCTTGAATTTTGAATTAATTTTGAATGAAACGCATGCAGTTAAAATTTGAAATACTCTTTTTGCACTTTTCTCTTAATTATAAAATACCATTGAAAAGTATGATTTACAGAAATGATGATTTATGTCCTTACCATCTTCGCGACTCTGAAGATCCTTCTTAGGTGTAACGAAGACAGTAACTAACGTAACTCACACAACACTAACGAAACCAATTACAATTAAAGGATTAAATTTAAAATATTAAATAAAAAATTAAAATTAAATGTCAGTTTAGCGGAGATGTGATAACTTCGCGTTTAATCGTAGATCATTCGCCGCATGATCGATCGCGTGTACTCGGTTGTCTAGCACTGACAGCTGTTCAGGAAATACTGAAACTATCATTCTTAAATTTAGTACATTTGCCGCGGCAATATTATAGACAACAATTAAGCGCCTTTCATTTTAACTATAGTGGCGACACCGCTATGCGCGATGCCCGTTCGTCGCGCGCGCATATCCAGAGCTAAATGGGAACGCGAGAGTGAAACGCCAATCCTGCGCGAATGCGCCTCGGTTAGAATTCATGTGCACACTATATGTGAATATAAGGATTTGAAACGGGGGACCCAAAAAGAAAAAAAAAAAAGACAAAAAAAGAGAAATAAGAATGAAAGAGGGAAAAGAAAAAGAAAAAGAAGAGAAAAGGCCAGATTGGCCATTGTGTTTTACATGGACGTCGGCCTTCCGCATTCCCTCAGCCTATATATTCCATCGATCTTTATTATCGTTGAAAATGTTTTTTTTTTACTTGTAGACGTGCTTGATTTTTAAAATCAAGCGTTCATTCATTTTGATTGTAATTGATAAGATTAGGTACAGGGCGATCAATTTATAGTAAATCAAGTATCAATGTACGCAGTAAGAATTTGAGTGATTGAATTAGTGGCCTTAGATTTGATTACTGAGTTTATAGTAATTTCCTTTGAATTTATTCTATTTTCTATGGAAAGAAATAGTAAGTTACCTATTACTGAAGATGTATTATGGGAAGAAAGAGTAGAAGAATTTATTTAGTAGTTTTATTTACTAATTGAATTGTTGATAATTAAATGTTCTTCTAAAATCAATAAATTAAATTAAATTTATTAATAACTTTCTTATTTTTATCATATTATAATATACATATAGCTTTTATAGTTTATTTAATGGATTTTAGGAGATTTCCAAACATTTCGAAGGATTATCATTTTATCAGGAATTTTGTTGGAGTTTAAAATTTATCATGGAATTTTATGCAAGGATTTAAAAATACTTTTATAATTTTTAAAAGATTTCATGAAATTTCGTGTAATTTTTAAGAATTCTAATGGATTTGTAATGTTTTCGTGGAATTTTAAGGAATTTTTCGAGGTGTCTAGTAATTTTTAAAGATTTTCAGGGGTTTTATTAATAGATTTAAATATTTGTCGGGAAATTTAGAGAATTTAGAAAAATATTGAAGAATTTTAATAGATTTCCTGGAAACTTTAAGAGATTTAATGGAATTTTAAGGGATTTCAATGTGTGATGTGGAATTTTAAGGAATTTTAGGGCTTTTTATGAAATTTAGAAATTATGAACAATTTTATATGATTTATAAGTTCATAAACGGAATTTTCAGGGAATTTTGAGATATTCTAAGACATTGTTAAGAATTCTGATGGATTTTTAATGTTTTCGTGTAATTTTAAGGATTTTTACGAGGTTTCTAGTAATTTTGAGACATTTCCAGGGAGTTTAAGAGATTTAAAAGTTTGTCGGAAAATTTAGAGAATATCAATAAATTTTGATGAATTTAAAAAATTTCGTGGAGCTTTAAGAAATTTTATTAAGTGATTTTAAAAGATTTTTATGAGATTTGAAAGATTTTATGGAATTTCAAGTAATTTTCAAGAATTCTATTAAATTCTTAATTTTTTCGTGGAATTTTAAGGAATTTTACGAGGTTTCTATGATGTTCTGAAATTATGAAGAATTTTATGTGAGTTCAAAGTTCCTCATGGAATTTTAAGAGAATTTTCAGGGAATTTTGAGACATTTTTAAGAATTTAAATGGATATTTAATGTTTTCGTGAAATTTTAAGAAAGTTCTAAGGTAATTCTGTAGTAATTTTAACAGATTTTTATAGGTTTTAAGAGATTTTTAATTTTGTCGGGAAATTTCGAGAATTTCAATATATTTTTGAGGAATTTTTAACGATTTCGTGGAGTTTCAAGAGGTTTTATGGAATTTTAAGAGATTTTAATGTTTGACTTGGAATTGTATTAAATGATTTTAAAAGATTTTAATGATTTTGAAAGATTTCACGGAATTTGGAGATATTTTTAAAAGGCCTAATGGATTTTAAATGTTTTACTGGAATTTTAAGAAATTCTAAGGAAATTCTGTAGTAATTTTAACAGATTTTTATAGGTTTTGAGAGATTTGTAAGTTTATCGGTAAATTTAGAGAATTTAAAAAAAGTTTGAAGAACTTAAAAAGATTTTGAGGAGCTTTGGGGAAAATGATCGAATTTTAAGCAATTTTAAAGTTTGTCGTGGAATTTTAAGGAATTTCAAGACATTTCTAAACATTTAAAGAGATTTAAAAAAATGTTATCGCATTTTATTGTTATTTTTGTCATTATTATTATATAGATTTTATCATTTATATAATAAATTTTAGAAGAATTTTTGGCATTTCGACGAATTATAAAGAATTTTTAGTTATTCTTTGAGATTTTAAAGAATTTTTTCGAAATTTAAAGTTTATCGTGGAATTTTAAGGAATTTACGACATTAAATTCTTAAAATTCCACGAAAACATTAAAAATCTAGAAAATTGCTAAAAATTTATAGTAATTTTAAAAGTAATTTGAAGAGATTTTCAAGAATTTGAAGAGTTTTAAAGTTTGTCGGGCAATTTACACAATTTCAAAAAATTTTCAAGGATTTAAAAAGATTTTTGGGAGCTTTAAGGAATTTTTTCGAATGTACTTTATCATGGAATTTTAAAAGATTTTTTTAATTTGTAAAAGATTTCATGGAATTTCGAGTAATGTTTAGGAAATCTAATAGATTTTTAATTTTTCTGTGGAATTTTCAGGGGTTTCTAGTAATTTTAACAGATTTTTATAGGTTTTGAGAGATTTGTAAGTTTGTAGGGAAATTTAGAGAATTTCCAAAAATTTAGAGGAATTTCATGGAATTTTAAGGGATTTTATTAAGTGATTTTAAAAGATTTTTATGATTTTTGAAAGACTTCAAGGAATTTCAAGTAATTTTTAAGAATTAGTAGAAACTTTGAACAATTTCATGGAATTTAAGGGATTTTACGGAATTTATATGAATTAAAAAAAAAATTTTGGAATTCTAAGAAATTTTGAAGAATTTTAAGAGATTTTAGGGAATTTCAAAGTTCGTTACGAAATTTTAAGGGATTTTGAAAGATTCTTATGATTTTTGAAAGATTCCATGAAATTTTGATATAGTTTTAAGAATTCTAATTTATTTTAAATGTTTTTGTGGAATTTTAAGAAATTCTGTAGTAATTTTAACAGATTTTTAAAGGTTTTAAGAAATTTTTAAGTTTGTAGGAAAATTTAGAGAATTTTCAAAAATGATGAGGAATTTTAAAAGATTTTCTGGAGCTGTAAGAGATTTCATGGAATTTTAAGGGATTTTAATGTTTGACGTGGAATTTTATTAAATCATTTTAAAAGATTTTTATGATTTTTGAAATATTTCATGGAATTTCAAGTAATTTTTGAGAATTGGTAGAAACTTTGAACAATTTCATGGAATTTCAAGTAATATTTTTAATAATTCTAATGTGATCTTTAACTTAAACCCAACATATTTTTCTCCCGTTTTCCAAAAATTCCCTGTTCAATAGAATACCAGAATACCAGAATACCACAGAATGAATCGCAATAATCGCAGAATAAAAGTATAGCTGCGAATGGAGAATGAAATCGTCACGACTGATCGCAATTCAATAAAATTCTCTCCACGCTTCTTATCGAGTTAACGTCCGAGTTGTACGTTTCCGAAGTGAGAAAGAGAACGTGCAATTATTATCGTACCGCGTCACGGATACTTGGCTACCTACAACAGAGCGGCCTTAGAAATCTCAGGACCCACTCTCTAAACATTAGACTCCTTGTACCTACACTCCTACAATAATACTTTTGTATTCGTGTATTCTTGTACCTTGTATTCTCCCATTCTTGTATTATGTATTCGTGCTATACGTGGGTGCACGATGCAACGCTGATCTACTCCGGAGGACACTCTTTTCTATGTATGGAGAGTTATTTGTACGTAGAGAAGTTGTCTGTATGGAGAGAAGTTGTTTATATAGAGAGAAGTTATTTATATAGAGACTTATGTGTATGTGAGAGAGTGTGTCGCATGCAAATTGAGAAACGTGAAACGTCGGCTCACGTACAGCATTCACGGTCTACACATTAATTTTCCCATCAGTCCCCATTTAAGATAAAGGGTCTTGAGACTCTACATGTTTTTTATTTGTCTAAATGCGAACCACGTGGCAGATTTGGCTGTTACATTGCACTTTACGTAATTTTTGTGTAATGCAAACTGTGATGTAATGGATTTGTAACAGTTATGTGTCAAGTAAGGGTAACGAGTCACGATATTCGTGCATTTATGTCGTCGTTATGTAAAGAAGCTCCCGTAATCGTCTCACAGCGATACAGTTGATATGGTTGATATGTGAGTCACTCTTTATGTGAAAGCGATTAGTTCAAAGGGGAATTCTATGGGGAAATTGTTTATTGATGATGGGATCGATGACTTTATCAAAGCATACGATTTAATGGAATTCATGATTGAAAGAATGCATGACTTGAGTTCATTTCAATCTTTCCTAGACCAGAGATGAACAGTAATTGGATTTATTAGACAATTTAAATATAATGATTATCTCTGTATGTATTTTCCTCATTAGATAAGATAATTTATTTACAATAGAAAGTGTTTATTCATTTCATGGAGTAGAAAGTCTTTATTATAGGAGGAAATGATTAGCCAAGGATGTACATCTTGAAATACCTCGTTAATCGAACTCATCCGGTGTATTATAGTGATTAATATAATAATCATGATTTTTCTTAATGTTCCAAGCAATCCTTGAATTCTTGATATAACAAAAAATGTTCATTTTCATATAAATGCGCCGGAAAGCCGGAAATGTTCTCTGTTCACTGGAATGCATTCACTCGTAAAAGCGATATATAAAAACAGCGAAAGAAAAATAAAAGAATAAATTAGAGATCACTTTGCATCAAGTAGGTCGATGCAATTGCAGAATTGCAACTCCTAGTCGATCCAATCTCAGGAATATATCCTGATGTGTAGAACAAGATGCTACTTTATCTTATTTATCTGCTAGAAAATCTGGTTATGAGCTCGTGTCCATATGGTTGCAAAACGGATTGTTCAGCATTCAACACTTTTTCTTTTATGGAAAACATTCTAACATGGAAAAAGTGTGATGGCCTTTTAAAGGCGAGTTTATGCAAGTTTCTTTAAGATAAACTCATTATGCAATATATCGTCATTTAAATTAACTAGGTTTTGGACTCAAAATTCATCAGCTTTCTAGTTTGATTCAGACATCATAATATCATTAATATTCTTCAACTTATTTACCATTTCGAAACCTAATCAACATTTAATCATTCATTAAATGTATTCATTTATAGATGATATATATATAACTACTAATATAGATGTAATATCTATATTACATCTATATGTATATTAATATTTATTTTTCGGGGGGTGGGGGGATATTTCAGACTTTCTTGAATTTCATTTAAATAAAAAGACGACAACTTTCGAGGACTTTTACAAGGATCTTAAGGACAAGATGGTTCAATTTTTTGTTTATGTTTCAAGAACTCATTGCTATTCGGTCGAAAGTTCTTTTTCTTTCACATCAGTGGGCACACTCACTTTGTCAACCAACTTCGTTGTATATTCATGAAGGCGCGTGGTGCTGTCAGAGAAAAATAATACCGCCGAGTAATTCGAGGATTTCAATTGTAAGGCGGCGAACGATCGTTATGAGTGGAAGTACCGCAGCTACTTTCGCCGTTTATCGTGCCGGATGTGACGTTCTCTCGCTTCTTTTGAACAAAGTCGTTAAACTCTAGCTTTTAGACATGACCATTTGTTTTATTTCCAGACCAGATTTTCCATTTTGATTATTATTGCTGGCTTGGGAGAAAAATGACACGTAACTACTATAGCTGACTACCTGTTTAGCAAAAAAGGATGAAGTATTCATTCTGTTCATTCAGGAAATATAACAATATATTGTATAATAATTGTGAAGTGTTTTCGCATTTATACAGTTTCCTTTCTTGAAAATTAATTAGTGGAAGTTCACTGATTCTCAGTGACTCTTTTCTTAGGATTTTATACGAGGAAAAAAATCTCTAAACTTGAATCAGTGAAATTTAACTGATTACCAGTCAAATTCCACTGATTTGCAGTGACTCTTTTCTCACGATTTTAATCAGTGAAAAAGCTACTGGAAATCAGTGAAAAGTGACTGGAATTTTTAGTAGTTTAGGGAAGATGACTGAGAATTTCAATGACTTTTGACTGATTCTCAGTGAATTTTCATTGATTAAGATCGGGGGAAAGAAGTCAATGAAAATCAGTGGAATTTGACTGATTCAGTTTTAGAGAGAAGAAAATTGCTGAATTTACGAGTTAAAATAGTTAATATATAGTATGAATATATTTTTCCTGGAATTTTGTCATTTTTACTGTTTCAAATTGGAAATTTTTTGATTAGAAAACTGGGTTTACAATTTTATTAGCAAAAATTACAATTTTAAATAGTAAAAATTGCTAAATTGTAGGAAAAATGTTTTTAGGGCGCTTTTTACTATTTTAAGTGGTATATTCAGATATTTTATTTTTTTCTGTGTAATCAGTGAAAAATTTAGTGGAAATTAGTGGGTTACTGAAATTTTCAGTAATTGTCACTAAACTACTGAAAATTTCAGTGATTTTTCACCGATTTTCAGTAGATTTCACTGATTTCTAATCGATTTTTTATACTGATTATGAAGTTGATCCGCAGTGATGATTTTTTTTTTTTTTTGAAATCAGGTTTCTATCAATAATTATGCAAATGTAGATATTAATTATAAATTTTAATGGTGAATAAAGTTTTTACAATGACTCAAAAGTTGACTCACTCATAAAACTATGAAAAACTTATAAATTTACTCCCATGACTCATGAAATACTTTAAAGTTTCTTAAATTTTTTAAATTTCTTTAATAAATCTCATGAAACACCTTTAAATCTCGCTAAATACACTGAAATTTAAAATTCCTTAAAATCCCATAAAATCTCTTAAAACCCCATCAAATTTTTTGAAATGCCGTATAAATCAGAATTTATCCGACTTTTTTTAGAACCAAATTAACTGGAATAAATAATTAATTAATAATAAATAAATAATTAATAATTAATTGATTTTTTTAACTAAATTAACTGGAATAATTTGAATTAAAGTTCGGATTGATTCTGAAAAATTCCGATTGGCCGGATTCAAGCTGATTTAATCCAATTAAAATTTCAGATTGATTTTTAATGGGTATCGAATTGATTAGGATTGAAAGTTTCCTTTGGATTACATCGAAATTTCAAATTTCGTAAAATATATTCTTTATTAAAATTCCATGAAGTATCCTAAACTCTATTAATATTTTTGGAAATCCTAATTTTCAAAAAATCCCTTAAGATCTCTTCAAAAATCATGAGATTAATAAATATCCCATAAAATATTATTCAATTCTTTATAATTACTTAAAATTCCACAAAATTTAGTGGAGTTATATGTTTTTATAAAATTCTTGGAAAAACAAAGCCACTGAAATTCCAGAAAATATCTTCAAATAAAATTAAAATTAAAATTTTTTGAAATCCCATGAAATCTCGTTAAACCCCTAAAACTCATGAAAATCTATTACTAAATTTCGATAAAATTCTTAAAATCCATAAATTCCTTAACATTATTTAAAATTACATGAAATATCGTTAAAACCCTCGAATAAACTCCTGAAAATTTTTCAAAATTTTCAGGAGTAATCAAATGTATTTACCTTTTAATATTGAAAAAATTTTTAAATTGTTATTTGAACTTCAAATTGAAATCAAGTAATTTTTTTACAATCTCTGGTATTAATTTAATTTGTTCAATTTTAATTTTTTTTCTAGGTGACGAGAATTTCGACGACTGTGTTACTCTGTTTGGTTCTGGTTTGGGTTGGATTTACTGAAAATGCCGAAGGTATTATTA
>UCOK01018222.1:0-25182 GCA_900474325.1 Synergus umbraculus | reverse complement strand
TTCGGATTGAATCGTATTGACTCCGATTGACTCGAAGTTAAAATTTGAATTGATTCGAAATACAAACATGCTTGAAATTCATTTAGATTGAATTCGGATTGAATTCCGATTGATTCGGATTGATTACGATAGATTCGGATTGACTCATATTGAATCAAATTGACATGGACTGAAAATTTGAATTGACTCAGATTGACGCTAATTAACTTGGAATGAAAACTTGCTTTAAATCAATTTAGAGTGGAAATTCGGATTGACCCGGATTGAATTCGGATTTATTCGGATTGATTCGGATTGAAAATTCGCATTGATCCGAATTGACCCTACATGAATTAGAATAAAAACTTGCTTCGGATTCATTCGTATTGATCCGATTTGGAATGAAAACTTTATTCGGATTGAATCGTATTGACTCCGATTGGCTCAAAGTTAAAATTTGAATCTACTCGGAATGAAACATGCTTTGAATTCATTTAGATTGAATTCGGATTGATTTGGATTGAATCCCTATTGATTGTGATTGAATTCCGATTGGTTCGGATTGATCAGGATTTATTCGGATTGAATCGTATTGACTCCGATTGACTCGAAGTTAAAATTTGAATTGATTCGGAATACAAACATGCTTCATATTCATTTAGATTGAATTCGGATTGATTACGATAGATTCGGATTGACTAAGATTGAATCAAATTAACACGAAGTGAAAATTTAAATTGACTCAGATTGACTTGGAATGAAAACTTGCTTTAAATTAATTTAGAGTGAAAATTCGGATTGACTCGGATTGACTTCGGATTGATTCGGATTGAAAATTTGTATTGATCCGAATTGACCCTATATGACTTAGAAAAAAAACTTGCTTCGAATTTATTCGGATTGATCCGATTTAAAATGAAAATTTAATTCGGATTCATTCGGATTGAGTCAGATTGACTCCGATTGACTCGGAGTTTAAATTTGAATTGACTCATAATACAAACATGCTTTGAATTCATTTCGGTTGAATTCTAATTGATCCGGATTGAATTCCTATTGATTCTGATTGAATTCCGATTGTTTCGGATTGATCAGTATAGAAACGGATTGAAAATTCGTACAATCTTATGAAAGAAATTAAATAATATAAAAGAGACGGATAAAGTTTTCGTATTCCTATTGAATTTAAATCTAACTTAATCTTTTATAGCCTTTTGTTCTCTATCCGTTTGATATCTCAGATTAAAAGATGAAATAGGATTAATAAGAAAATGAGGAAAGAAGAGAAGAGACTTGGCATTTAATCCTCTTGACCTTCTTCGACAATAATACGCGGGTAAAGGTAAAATGAGATGTCGTGGAATGGTAATAATAGGTAATACTACAACGGCATGATAGTTCACGAAGTAACTCGGTATGCGTATAATTAAGTTGTAAGTAGTGATAGTAATTTACAGTAAAACGACAAGCGAACGGAAGATAAGAGGAGAAATCTTGCAAAGGAAGTCTCGCAAATTCCAATTGCTCCTATCATTTATGATTATTTTTTGCGATTTTTTTTTATGTATCTAATTTGCAATTCTATATATTTTGGGCCTTATATAGTATAAGGCCTAAAATATAAGACCCCTATCCTCCTAAATTTTGTGTCATTATCTGATTCTTTACCAGGTCCCATATTATGGACCTGATTTTTTTGTCTAAATTTTGGGCCTTATCTCGTTGACTCAACTTTTTGGTCCCAAACCAGGATCATATATTTGGGTCTAAAACTTTTCTCTCGCTTCTAATCCTTTAACTTTAAAAATAAATTCCACTGCAGAAGATAAACAATATTTTCAAAAATAAGGCCCAAAATTTACAAAGAAATGGGAACAAAAATTTGGGGCCTAAAATTTAGAAAATAGAAAAGGGTAAAAATGTGCGTCACAAAATTTAGAACTAAAAAAGAGGATAAAAACGTAGGACCCAAAATTTTTATTTTGAGGTAATGCCCAAAACCAGAAATCGGTCAAAAATAAGACCCAAAATTATTATAATACGTGGGTGCAATAATTAATAATAATATCAATATTAAAAACCATAAAATTCATCAGAATCTTAGGGGGGGGGTAATGCGTAGGGGGGCGTACGCCCCTTATATATATTGAAGTAAGCCGCAATCGCCTCGATTCCTAAATCGGAGACGATTAAAAATAAAAGTGGGATCCGTAGAAGAGTAGGACGGACGTCCTTGCCTTCAAGATCGCTTCTATATCGACCCGAGATTCTTTACGCGGTTGCAATCGCTGCCCAGTTCCAAGAAATGGATTCTGGAACAGTACAGAGATTGGAATCCTTTTTCAAGGGGAGGTATGCCACTTTTTTTTTTCTTTCACTGGAGGGGGAAGTTTATATATAGATATATAATATATAGACGTCTATAAATTGCTCGGAGGTGAATGCTCAAGAGGGAGGTAAGGCCTTTCTTTGCCAGAGGCTATTTCAGACCTTGGGGCCCAACTCTGATTATTATCAAGTCATTTTTAAGGTTTATTTAAATAATCGGCACGGGGAGACTTTTTAAGGAGATTTTTTGTTGTAAGCGGAATTAAACCACTGTGATTTGTTCGATATTGAGTCATTAGGCCGTTTTTGTCCAAATATGCATGGAAAAAAAATAAGGCCCAAAATATTATACTTAGATATAATGTCAAAAAATAGGATCCGACATTTAGAATTTGAAATAAGGTCAAAATCCAGTAATAAAAAGTAAGTGACCAAAAACACGGAATTTGACCCAAAAATAAAAAATATGTCCAAAAGCAAAATTCAATAAGACCCAAAAATAAGGCCCGAAATTTAGGATGCTGATTAAGGTCGGAAACATAGGGCCTCAAAAAAAAGGTCTAAATTGTAGAACTAAACAGGAGTCAACAGTGAAGTACTCCAAATCTTCACCTTGAAATAAGGCCCAAAACCGCAAATAGAAAAAATATCCTAAAACAAGTCCCAACAATATAAGATTAATATTTAAGACCCTCAAAATAAGGTCCAAAATATTATACTTATATATAATGTTCAGAATTAAGTCCCAGAATTTAGAGTTTGAAATAGAGCCCAAAACGAATAAAAAATAAAATATGGTAGATGGGTCGAGTTAGATAATATCCAAATTTATAATTTAGGGCTCAAAATAAGGCCCAAAACATAAGAGTTAGATGTAAGAACATAAATAAGACCCGGAATGTAGGACCCATAATAAGGCCCAAAATATAAAGTCATACAAATTAAATTCGAAAAATAAGGCTAAGAAATTTGAATATATTATCCAAAAATATAAGGCCCATAATGTAGAACTCAGTATAAGGCCCAAAATTTTAGATTCAAAGTAAGACGCCAATGAAGAACTAAATATAAGGCCCAAAAATTTAAATTCAAGATAAGACGCCAACGTAGAACTCAAAATAATTTTCAGAATATAGAACTGGGTATAAGGCCCAAAATTAAAAAAGACCCGAAGAAAATGTAACAAGTGGAATAAATAGAAAAAATACAAAATGATAAATAGGAAAGACTTCTGTATAAAAAGAGTTACGCCCTGTAATTTATCAAAGCTAATAAATACCTGAGTGCATACTTGAATAGAGATGGTAACACCTGTACTCACGGTCTTGACAATTGGGACTCAACGAAAGGCGGGTCTGAAGAATAAATTAGGGAACCTCGTGAAGTGTTAATAGCAGAAGAGTCACACTTTACGAGTCCAGGACAATGCAGACCAAGTGTGTAAATGTATATCATCTTCTCTACGAATCAGCCAGGTATGCAGGGACAGGGTGTGTGACAACAATGGGACTTACAACTATGGCTCCAGATCCGACCCAGTATTAATTCTAAGATTATTTTTGGGCCTTAAAGTCCTAAGCTTTATTTTGAGACTTGTGGATTTTGATCTTACTGCTTTTGTGACCCACATTTCAGGACATTTTTTTATACATTTTTGGGCCTTATTTTAAGTCTTAAATTTTGGATCTCATTTTGAAATCATCACTTTAGGGCTTTTTCGAATTATATTTTGGTTCTAAATTCCTCCTTTAATTTTAAAAATATTTTGGGCCTTAAATTGGGTCTTATTTTTGATATGATAATTTTGAGTTTTTATTGAGCCTTTTTGTGACTTATTTATTAGGCCTTATATTTTGGACTTTTTATATGGTATGATATATAGTTGAGCCTTCTTCTTGGGCCTTATTTTTCGGGACTTTTCTCCAGCTTTAATTTTCAGATTTACAAATTTGACTCATTTTTTGTGCCTTACATTAATAAGGCATTAACACACATTGATATTACCTAAAAAAAATTTGGGCCTTATATTACTATCTTACTTTTTGGGCCTTATGTGAATTTCTTTATCTTGAGACTTATTTTCTATTATATTTTTTTCTTTATATTTTGGTTCTAAATTCATATTTTATTTTTTAAACTAAATATTTTGGGCCTTATTTTTGGATCTTGATAATTTCGGATTATTTTTATTGGGCCTTATATTTTCCGGTGTCTTCTTTTTTGACTTTACATATTGAAAGTCGTAGATTCGTATTTTATTTTTATTGGGCCTTATTTTGAATCCCACATTTTGAACTCAGGGACAGGGTGTGTGATAACAATGGGATAGACAATTATTATTCCAGATCCGACCTAGTTAGACGTAGGCAGAATAGAATTGATAAACGACGCGTAAAACTTGGCGCGTTGCCAGAGAAATTATTAACGTTTAATAGAATTACAAATGTCGCTTTGCGGTCATACTCGTCAGCGGTCTGACCCAGTTTGAGTCAAAGCCTGGCCAAGTAGGCAAGTAAATAGTTGTGTAATCAAATAATAAACAGCTCCTTAGACTTGCCGAGTTAGAGTCTTTAGTCTTATGATTCAGGACTTGCACAACGCTTTTGTTGAAGAGACAAAACTCTTACAGCATCCGCCCTCAAATCCTCAAGATCATCCGTTACCACATATAAATCATCAAATTATCAAACAATCGTTAGGTAACACTTTCTAAGAATTAATACATTGAATTTTAGGGTCATTATGTAAGAAACAAGTCAGGTGTATTATATTTATCTGAAAGTATTTTATTGGGACTTATATTGCCGTTTGGGTGTATTTTGGGCCTGATTTTTTGAACCTGATCTTTTTCTGGATTTCATATATAATTAATTTTTTTGGGCCTTACATTTTTGGCCTTATATTTTGGGACCTTATATTGGTGGAGTTTTAATTTTGGGTCTTATATGTTTTTGTTCAAATTTCAATTTTAATCTATATTTGCCAGACCCAACAATTTTAGGTCTTATTTTTAGGGAAAAAATTTGGGCCTTAAATTTTTGCGCTTACATATTTGGATTTACTATCCGTAAAATTCTTGGTTATTACTGTCTTTTGGGTCTTATATTATTAAGGTTTAATATCTTGGGCCTTATATTTTTGGAAAAAATTATAAAATGTTTTATGATCTTAATTTTGGGACCTATATGCTAATTTATAAATGTAAATTTTAATGTAAAATTTTCGGACCAACATTTTTGGGCCTTATTTTTGGGTCTTGTTTTTGGATTTCATATTGCTGACATTTTTAATATTATATTTTGGGTCTTGATTTTTTACAAACGTGGGCCTTAGTTTTGGGCCTGCTTTAATTTCTTACTTTTTCCGTTTATTCCACTGGTTATAATTTCTCGACAAACTAACTAAAAACTTGTTAGTTTCGCGATAAAAATTGAAACTGGAGGAAAATGAGTCACTGCTCGAAGAAATCGAATGTGTACTGACGAGAGGAAAACTTGTCGCTGATTACGTCAAACGCAACGCACCTACGCACCTTATAAGGTTTGCTTCAACCTCTTTCTCAATTGAAAACGAGAATCCTTCACCCGATAACTCCACACTTTGTTAACCTTAAATTCACATCAAAATATTTACGTATTATCCTATTTTTAAAATTAACAATTAACTAAAAACAATTTCTCTCCAAAGATACTCTATTTTCATTTTAAAATAATTGCAATGTGTGTTTGGGTCTTATTTTTTGAGTCATATATTTTGGGCCCTAGTTTGAAGTATATAGTTTGGGACTTATATTAAATTATATTTTGGTGTTTGGATTTCCGATCTAAATGTCAATTTTAATTATATAATTAATTATTTTGGGCCTTATTTTGAACTATTGATTTTGGGACTTGTTTTGGGTCTCATGTTTTGGCCTTGGTATTTTAGCTCTAAATATCAATCATAATATTAATATTATTTTTTGGGCCTTATTTTGAGACTATTATTTCTGGATCTTCTCATTTGTTTTTATATTTTGGTGTTTGCATTTCCGATCTAAATGTCAATTTTAATTATATAATTAATTATTTTGGGCCTTATTTTGAACTATTTATTTTGGGACTTGTTTTGGGTCTCATGTTTTGGCCTTGGTATTTTAGCTCTAAATATCAATTATAATATTAATATTATTTATTTTGAGCCTTATTTTGAGACTATTATTTCTGGATCATCTCATTTGTTTTTATATTTCCTTGGTCTAATTTTGTTCCTTATATTGTTTTATTTTTATATTGGAGTATTATTTTATAATTATTTGTGGGCCTTATCCTATTGAATTTTCTACTTTTGGGCCTTATATTTGGGACTTGTAGCTTCAGTAAACTTTTTTACGTCCCTTATTTTGGGCCTTTTTTTAGTCTTTTACCTTTATTAAATATATTTTGGGCCTTTTTGGGGTCTTTTTAAGTCTTAAAGTTTTGAAATATATTTTGGGTCTTATTTTTGGGACTTACATATTTTCAATTTTCTGCTTTTGTGTCTTAAATTTGGAGGCCTATTTTAGGGTCTTTAATTTTTGGGTCTTATTTTTTCACTCTTAAATTTTGGGCCTTAGTTTCAATTCTCCGTTTTGGGACTTATTTTAGGTCTTATATTTCCTTCTTTACAAATACATAAAATAAAATAGATACTAAAGTAAACAAACGATAAATCATGGAAGATAAATGAATAATAATAAATAATAAATCAAGTAGAAAGGCTGAAGATTCTAAAATAATGAAAATAGACGTTTTTCGAACGTTTACAGGAATAATGACAGTATAAAGAAGAAATAAATCAAACCGATTCGTCATGAGCTGCAAGCCATTAATTAACGGACAAACATCGTAGCGATTTGCTTCACTCGATTCATTGCAGCGCAATCGGCAGCGAAATTAACTCGAGCGTATAATGGTCGAGAAGGCTAATACCCCATTATTTCCTTTTATTACTGGCAGGACGATTCTCAAGGATCAAAACCAGATTGGCGAATGATCGATTATTTATTATTTATTATTCATTATTTATTATTATATTAATTCAATCACATTATATATTATTATTCATTATAGATAATATAATACTATTTATTGTATTAATTAAATTATATATTGTATATTATTATTTATTATATTCTACGTGGGCTGTCACCTTCAACCAGTTAATTATTACAAAATCTCGAGTGAAAATTTATTCTCGCGTCATTGTCTGACGTCATATGTCAACCTCGAGAAAGTATTTCTATCTCAATAATTTTTAATTCATCTAATAATAAAAATTTGTATTACAATGAATATAAACTTAGAAGATATTATTAAAAATTAATAATAGTCATTAATTATTGAGAATTATTAATTTTTGAGCCATATTTTCAAGCCTGTAGTTTGGGACTTATTTCTTTGTAATATATTTTTCTTTATATTTTCAGGTTTAAGTGCCAATTTTATTTTATAAATCAATTTTTTTGGGGACCTCTTTATTGAGCCATATATTTTTGGGCCTTATTGTGAAGACGTTATTTTGCGATTTTATTTTTATGCTATTTTTTCTTTATATTTTGAGATCTAAATACCTACTATTTTTATCTAGAAAATCAATTAATTTTGGATCTTTTATTGGGTCTTATAGTTTTGGGACTTATTTTGGGACTTATTTTGTATTTTATTTTTTCTTTATATTTTGGTGTAGAAATGCCAATTTTATTTTAAAAATAAATTATGATGGAGACCTTTTAATTGGGCCTTATTTTTAAGACGTTGTTTTTAGGACTTTTACGGGACCTAATATTTTTATGTATTATTCTCTGTTATTTTTGCACCTTATATTATTCTTGAAATTTTATTTGGGGCCTTATATTGTTGGACTTTTATTTGGGACTTTTTTAGGCCATATATTTCTAATTATTATTTTATTGGGCCTTTATTTATTTCAAAAGTATTTTACTGGGGCTTATATTTGTAAAGCATTATTTTGGGCCTGATATTTTTGGATTTATTCTCTTGAATTATATTTTGGGCCTTATATTTTTAGGGTCTTGCATTTTAGTTTTATATTTTCGATATAAATGCAAATGTTAATTTGATACCTATTTATTTTCGGGCCTTGCATTATTAGGCCTTATTTTCCGGCATTTTTTGGGCCTTGATGTTTTACTTATATTTTTCGCTTTCTTTTTTTGGAATTTAAATACTTTCTTCTTACTGTTTTTGTACCTAAAATTTTATATTCTATTTTATGAAAAAATTTGGGCCTTATTTAAAAAAAATCTTTATTTTGGGACTTATTTTGTCTCTCATATTCTGATCTTTAAATTTTTTATCTAAATACCAGTTTTACTTTAAAATTAATTATTTTTCGACCTTATATTTTTGGTGTTTTACTTGTGTATATTTTTTAAACAAGGAACTTCGATTATTTTTTTTATCTAAACCTGTTTTTATGTAAATATTGAAATGGAGACTTTGGCGATGAATAATATTAATATCTGTTTTCCATTATATTTAAAATTTTTTTAAATTGTTATAATTTATTTTTTCAGGGACCTGTACAACTTGAAAAGAAAATATTAGCAACGACAGATTTTTTCGATTTTATAGCCTGTGACGGAAAACAAGTGATAATCAAGTTCCTTGTTCTACAGAGCACTAACAAGGAAACATATGTTCAGATGGAAACTACCTACAAAGGAGAAACTTCTTGCGATTGACTTGTATGAGAACTTTTTTTTAATTGTATAAATTTATAAAAAGAATGTAGGGAAAGAAAAAATAGACGATGGTTGTTAAAATATTTTTTAAGACTTTTACTGCCCTTCAATGATTTAAAAATTTGAATTAAAAACTTTTTAGTGTTTTTTTTAAAGAATTAATACTTTCTAATAATTTAGTAATTTTTTTACTTTTTTACTTTTTGTATACAAGTACTTTTTATGCTCATAGTACTTTAGTACTTTAATGCATTTTAGTACTTTAGTAACTTTTAAAACTTGAGGTATTTTATGTATTTTAGGTATTTTAGTAGTTTTGGTACTTTAGTACTTACAGCAATTTTGTATTTTAGTACTTTTGGTACTTTAGTACTTGTAGCAATTTTGTACTTAGTACTTTTGGTACTTTGTCCAACTGGTTACTTTATCATTTTTGGTACTTTAGTGCTTTTGGTATTTGAGTACTTTTAGTCTTTTAGAACCTTTAATACTTTAGTACACTTTAATAGGTTTGGTACTTTAGTACTTTCCATACTTTAGTACTTTTTGAAATTTTGTAGCTTTTCGACTTTTTTACGGTTACACTTTAGTATTTTTTAAACTTATGTAGTTTTTAGAATTTAGTACTTGCAGACTTTACTACTTTTTAAATTTTAGTACCTTTTGAATTTTGGTACCTTAGTACTTTTTGAACTTTCTGTACTTTTGGGGCTTTTTTACTTTTCAAATCTTGGTACTTTTTGATCTTTTAGAAATTTAATACTTTTTGGACTTGAGTACGTTTTGAATTTTAGTACTTTGCTAATTTTAGTACTTTTTTTAACTGTAGTTATTTTCGGTACATTTGTACTTTAGTAATACTGGTACCTTAGTACTTTTTGAACTTTAATAACTTTTGGACTTTTGTACTTTTCGTACTTCAGTACTTTCTAAACTTTAGTACCAAAGAACCAAAAGTACTAGAGTACTACAGCACCAAAGTACTTTTGTTTCTTTAGTACTTTTGGTGCTTCAATACTTTTCGTACTTGAGTACTTTTCATACTTTAGCACTTTTGTACTTTGGTACTTTTGGTATTTTAGTACTTTGGTACTGTAGTATATTTTGAACTTCAGTGCCATTCGTAGTTAATACCATTTAGTACTTTAGGTACTTTTAGCACGTCTAATACTTTAATATCTTAATACTTTTAGTACATTAGAACTTTTTTTTGAAATTTCGAAATATGCTCCTTTTTCTCTTTTTATAGCATTTCTAGTTTACCTTTTTTTACCTTCTTGAAGTTATACAACATTTCGTATTCTAATTAGACAAACTGGAGTCCATTGACTTGTGCAGAAAGAATTCTGGGAATAATAGTCTTCTCAAAGGCAAGTTAACGTGACTTTGTGTGTTTAAGGAACCTCTCACACCTCAAAGAGCCGCTACGTCTACTGCGTTTCCCCTTTTTGGTCGGATGTGTGCCGTTAGGCTAGTTCAAATATTTGCAGAGTTTGTTACGCTTCCTATGAAACTTACAGGGAAGCGAGCAACACAAAAATTTATCAATTATCTCATTCCAAAATAAAACATTCTTATCTTTTAGCTGAACAATATTAAAGTTAGAACAAAAAGATAAAAGGACCAAGAAGTATGAAAAAATACCAAAAAGTACTAAAAAGTTTCCAAGTATGTAATAAGAAGAATTATCAAAAGTACTAAATTTTCTAAATATTCAAGTACTAATTTTCTAAAATAATGAAGTACAAAGGCACTAAAGTACTAAAGTACCAAAAAGTAACAAAAAGTTTAAAAGGTTTCAAACGGCACCAAAGTATCAAAAAGTACTAAAAGTACAACAACGCCGAAAAGTATCCAAAGTACTAAATTATTGAGTACAAAATTACAGAATTACAAAGACACGAAAGTAAACAGTATAAAAGTACTAAAGTAAAAACGTGTAAAATTACTGATGTTAAAAAGTAAAAAAATACGAAAGTGCATAAGTACAAAAGTAAAAAAGTACCAAAGTACTAATGTACAAAATTACTGACGTAAAAAAGTACAAAAGTACAAAAGTACCAAAGTACTAATGTGCAAAATTACTGACGTAAAAAAGTAAAAAAGAACGAAAGTACATCAGTACCTAAAGTTCAAAAATCTTTAATACTAAAATTCCATAAGGTCGAAAGTCCAAAATTTACTAAAATATTAGGAGTACTAAAGTACTAGAGTTTAAAAAGCACTAAAGTACAAAAAGTTCTAGACCTAAAAAGTACTAAAGTGCCTAAAAGTACTGAAATTCAAAGAACTAAAATTCTAGGAGAGCAAAAGTCCAAAAAGTACCAAAGTAAAGTATTAAAAGTACTAAAGTCCTAAAGTACAAAAAGTATAATACTACAGTACGAAAAAGTCCAGTCAAAAAAATATTAAATTCCAAACGAACTAACATTTCACCAGAAAAAACTATAAAAAGTACTAAAATGTCAAAAATATAGTTCTAATGTACTAAAGTACAAAAAGCACTAAAGTACGAAAAATTCTAATCCTAAAAAGTACTAAAGTCCCTTAAAGTACTGAAATTTAAAGAACCAAAATTCCCCGAGAAAAAAGTACCAAAAGTACTAAAGTACCCAAAGTACTAAAGTACCAAAAGTATCAAAAGTACTAAAGTGCCAAAGTACTAAAGTACTAAAAGTACTAAAGTACCAAAGTACAAAAGTATAAAAGTACAAAAGTACCAACGTACAAAAGTACACAAGTATAAGGTACCAATAGTTGAACAGTACTCAAAAGTACCTAAAGTATCAAAAAACACCAAAAAGTATAATACTAAAGTACTAAAGCATAAAAGCACTAAAGTACAAAAAAATTTACTCTGCTCTACTTTTTTGACCTTTTTTTATAAAAGTACTAAAGAACTAAAGTATAAAAATACTAAAGTAAAAATGTGCAAAATTACTGACGTAAAAAAGTAAAAAAGGACGAAAGTACATCAGTACTGAAGTACCAAAGTATAAAAGTACAAAAATACAAAAGTACAAAAGTACAAAAGTACAAAAGTACAAAAGTACAAAAGTACCAAAGTACAAAAGCAGAAAAGTACAAAAGTACAAAAGTATAAGGTACCAATAGTTGAACAGTACTCAAAAGTACCTAAAGTATCAAAAAACACCAAAAAGTATAATACTAAAGTACTAAAGCATAAAAGCACTAAAGTACAAAAAAAATTTACTCTGCTCTACTTTTTTGACCTTTTTTTACGCACTTAGGGCGCGTACAGTACTTGATTTTGCATTTCCGGTAGTACAGAAGAGTGAAGGTTTTGCTGAGTGTTAGAATAATACTCTTTGTGAAACTAGCACTGATCCTGCCGATATTTAAAAGAATACCAAGTAAAAGTGGGCGTGGCTAAGTACCAAGTTCTACAAACTCGTGTTGTCGGGGATATGCATATAGTTTCAACAAGTCATTGCCAATCGAGATTGCAAAAAAATTACAACACTTTGAATGGAACACAACTTCCACAAAAAAAAAAACGAAATTAATTCATTCAGTGTTCAGTAATGAGAAATATTTTTTTAAATTTAGATTGCAAAAAAAAAGTTAAATTATTCCAATCGGTTATCTGATAAATAAAAAAGTTTCCTTTTATTATAAAATTTTTAATAAAAAAAAGTCTGGAGAACGAAAGTAAAAAAGAACTACAGTCCAAAAAATTTGCCAAAGAATTAGAATTATTAGTGGTCTTGTAAAGGCCATAAAAGTACTAAAATATCAGAATTACCAAAGTCCAGAAAACTACTACACTCACTAAAGTTCAGAAAAGTAACAAAATAATTAAAGACCAAAAAGTTATTTATATCCGAAAGGTATTAAATTTTTTTTTAATACTAAAATTCCAAGCACTAAAAGTACAAAAGTTTGAAAAGTACCAATGTACTAAAATTAGTAAAGTACTAAAAGTACTAATGTACTAAAATTAATAAAGTGCTAAAGTACTAAAATTAGTAAAGTACTAAAAGTACTAATGCACTAAAATTAGTAAAGTACTAAAAATACTAATGTACTAAAATTAGTAAAGTATTAAAAGTACTAAAATTACTAATGCACTAAAATTAGTAAAGTACTAAAAGTACCAATGTACTAAAATTGGTAAAGTACTAAAAGTACTAATGTACTAAAATTGGTAAAGTACTAAAAGTACTAATGTACTAAAATTAGTAAAGTACTAAAAGTACTAATGTACTAAAATTAGTAAAGTATTAAAAATACTAATGTACTAAAATTAGTAAAGTATTAAAAGTATTAAAATTAATAAAGTACTAAAAGTACTAATGCACTAAAATTAGTAAAGTACTAAAAGTACTAATGCACTATAATTAGTAAAGTACTAAAAGTACTAATGCACTAAAATTAGTAAAGTACTAAAAATACTAATGTACTAAAATTAGTAAAGTACTAAAGTCCAAAAGGTACTAAATTTCAACCAGTACTAAAAATAAAAAATATAAAAAAAACGTTAAATTGTAGCAACCAATTATCTGACAAAATATAGTCTTCTTTTTAAATTGTCAATAAAAGAAGAAAAAAAGTATTCACAGCTTCTGTTTTCAGTTCCTGTTCATTCGGCGTAAACTTCAAGTTTAGCGTAATTGTCAATTATTACCGAGAGATTGCGTAATCAACTATTATATCGTTGAATGAGCTAACGACATTAAAGCGTTTCTCTATTTGAACCTTGATTGCTCATAAACGGAAATAATTTCTATTTTAATCTCGAATTAGTTCTCAAAGTATTTCCTCCATTTTTTAATAGCGCTTTTCCGCAATTAGTCAAGAAGTATTTTTTTGTAGTCTTTAATTAAACATTCCTGATTTTATTACTTTTGGTATTTTTAGCATTTTTGAGACTTTCGGTACATTTAGTAATGTGGTACTTTAATATTTTTAGTACTTTATTAATTTTCTTCCTTTAGTACTTTTGGTACCTTTGTAGTTTTGGTATCATAGTACTTTTGGTATTTTAGAACTTTGGTACTTTTTAAAGTTTTAGTACTTATTGGTGTTTTTTTTACTTTTCGGTACTTTTGAGTACTTTGGTACATTGATACTTTGGTGTATTGGAACTTTAGTCATTTGGTACTTTAGTACTTTGTTGCTTCGGTACCTTAGTACTTTTTTAGTTTGGTAATTTGGTACTAAAAGTACTAAATTACTAAAATAGTAATTTACTAAACATACTACATTAATAAAAGTACTAACTTACTAAAATACTAAATTACTAAATTAGTAATTTACTAAAATACTAAAATACTAAATTACTAAAAGTAGTAACTTACTAAACATACTAAATTACTAAAAGTACTAAATTACTAAAGTAGTAATTTACTAAACATACTAAAATACTAAAAGTACTAAATCACTAAAGTAGCAATTTACTAAACATACTAAATTAATAAAAATACTAACTTAATAAAAACACTAAATTACTAAAAAAGTTAATAAAAGTACTAAAAATAATATAGTCCTAAAAATACTAAAGTTTTAAGAGTACTTTTGGTACTTTTTGTTACTGTTAGTAATTTTTGGTTTTTTTTTTGACACTTTAGGTACTTTTAAGTACTGTTCATATATTAGTGCTTTATATTTTGGTAATTTAGTACTTTCGTACTCTGATACATGACACTTTAGTACCTTGGTACTTTGGTACTAACCTTTTAGTACTTTTTGGTATTAGTTAATACTTTTTGAAACTTTGGTGCACTTTTGGTACTTTTAGTACTTTTTGGTGTTTTTTGGTACTTTTAGGTACTTTTGGATACTGTTCCACCATTGGCGTAACTAAAACTATTATTCCACTCCCAAACTGATTAAAAATATCAACTAAGTTGAATGCGGAAGCAAAAAACTCGTTTTTGTGGAAAAATTGACCGAGATTCTGTCACCGTGACCTACCGAGTGACGGCACGCGACCAGATTCAAATATAGTCGCTCTGCAAAGGATTTAGAGGCGCGATTCATTCGCATTTTGCTAACAAAGGCTTGCATAATCCCGGCATTCCTGGTCAACATATAAATATACACATATATACAAGTACAATACAATAGAATCTCACATGTATATTAAATATCATACACCAACACACTAAAGCACTCTTACATATACATTTGCACAATTTAAACCAGGTACCGAATCACGCACGTTTTATATAGCAAAACACGGGCCCTCGATAGAGAAAGTACAACCACACCGCAAATTCGAGAAATGGAATACTTATTTCAGGCACGCCCACGTCTCTTGTTCGATTGGCAATAAATTTTGCGACTGATTCTGCTGTCTTGCCAAGTCTTGCCCATAAATGGTAATTTAGTATATTTTGTTTATTAATAGATATTGTACTATTGGTACTTTAGTACTTTGGGTGCTTTGGCTCTTAAATTATACTTTGCACTCAATATATATGTACTGTGGATACTTTTTGAACCGTAGTAATATTGTGCTCTTTGTACTTTTTATAGTACTTTTGGTACTTTGGTATATTTTGTACTCTAGTACTTTATTCCTTTGATATTTTAGCAGGAAAATTAATTTTTGCTTGTAGTACTCTTAGTACTTTTGTTTCAAAGTACTTTTAGTACTTTGGTACTAAAGTACTAAAGCCCGAAGAGTACAAAAAGTACTAAAATTGAAAAAGTACTAAAGTTTTAAAAGTACAAAAACCCAAAAAGTACAGAAAGTTCAAAAAGTACTAAAGGGTAAAAAGTACTAAAAGTTAACAAAATTTAAAAGTTACTAAAATTAAAACAGTAATAAAGTCTGAAAAGTACAAAAAGTACTATAGTTCAAAAAGTACTAAATTCTAAAAAGTACAGAAGTTCAAAAGTCCCAAAAAAATGAAAGTACCAAAATGCCTAAAGTTCGAAAAGGTATTATAGTCCAAAAAAGTACTAAAGTACTTTTAGTTTTTTATACTTATAGTACTTTTCCACCTTTAGTGCTTTGATTGTTTGAGATTTTTATACACTTTCAGTACTTTTAGTACTATAGTACAACCATGTCTCGTGAAACGTCTCTTCTCGCTCAGCAATAAATTTTGCGACCAATAACCGCGAGTCTTGCAAAATACTTTCCCGCAAATGTCAACCGAGTGATTGAACACGCGATAGTATCAATAATAATTATGAGAATTATACAGATTAAATACGTAAGCTAATGTACAATGTAAAAAGTACAAGTATAATGTTCAATGAGACTTTCGACGGTATATAAAGCAGGAGATAAGACTATTGGATTACGAGGTATCTGAAACGTGCATAAGTTTAATCTTATCGAGAAAAGCAAGAAACTGCAACAGCTGTTTCGTTTAAATTGGATTTTTCTATTTTTTATTAAAATATTTTTTAGGTAATGGAATTTAAAAAAATATTATTGAGAGTACGAAGGTACAAAAAGGATTAAGTTGCTAAAGTACGAAAATTACTAAGTCTAAAAGATCAGATTTAATAAAGTTCAAAGTACTAACAGGTACTAAAGTTGAAAAAGTACAAAAGTACGAAAAGTGCTAGTCTTAAAAAGTACTAAAGTTCTTAAAAGTACTAAAATCTAAAAAAACTAAAATTGAAGAACAAAAGTTAAAAATATAGAAGTACTAAAAGTACTAAAATCCTAAAGTACAAAAAGTACTTGAGTACAAAAAGACCTAAAGTTCAAAAATCTTTAATACTAAAATTCCATAAGGTCGAAAGTCCAAAATGTACTATAATATTAAAAGTACTAAAGTACTAGAGTTTAAAAAGCACTAAAGTACAAAAAGTTCTAGACCTAAAAAGTACTAAAGTGCCTAAAAGTACTGAAATTCAAAGAACTAAAATTCTAGGAGAGCAAAAGTCCAAAAAGTATCAAAGTAAAGTATTAAAAGTACTAAAGTCCTAAAGTACAAAAAGTATAATACTACAGTACGAAAAAGTCCAGTCAAAAAAATATTAAATTCCAAACGAACTAACATTTCACCAGAAAAAACTATAAAAAGTACTAAAATGTCTAAAATATAGTACTAATGTACTAAAGTACAAAAAGCACTAAAGTACGAAAAATTCTAATCCTAAAAAGTACTAAAGTCCCTTAAAGTAATGAAATCTAAAAGAACCAAAATTCCCCGAGAAAAAAAGTACCAAAAGTACTAAAGTACCCAAAGTGCCAAAAGTACTAAAGTACTAAAGTACCAAAAGTATCAAAAGTACTAAAGTGTTAAAGTGCCAAAAGTACTAAAAGTACTAAAGTACCAAAGTACCAAAGTACTAATGTACCAAAGTATAAGGTACCAATAGTTGAGCAGTACTCAAAAGTACCTAAAGTATCAAAAAACACCAAAAAGTATAATACTAAAGTTCTAAATCATAAAAGCACTAAAATACAAAATAAAATTTACTCTGCTTTTTGACCTTTTTTTATAAAAGTACTAAAGAACTAAAGTATAAAAATACTAAAGGAAAAATGAGCAAAATTACTGACGTAAAAAAGTAAAAAATGACGAAAGTTCATCAATACCTAAAGTTCAAAAATCTTTAATACTAAAATTCCATAAGGTCGAAAGTCCAAAATGTACTATAATATTAAAAGTACTAAAGTAGTAGAGTTTAAAAAGCACTAAAGTACGAAAAATTCTAATCCTAAGAAGTACTAAAGTCCCTTAAAGTACTGAAATCTAAAAGAACCAAAATTCCCCGAGAAGAAAAGTACCAAAAGTACCAAAAGTACTAAAAGTACTAAATTACCAAAGTACTAAAGTATCAAAAGTACTAAAGTACTAAAGTACCAAAAGTACTAAAAGTACTAAAGTACCAAATTACTAATGTACCAAAGTATAAGGTACCAATAGTTGAACAGTACTCAAAAGTACCTAAAGTATCAAAAAACACTAAAAAGTATAATACTAAAGTACTAAAGTACTAAAGCATAAAAGCACTAAAGTACAAAATAAAATTTACTCTGCTCTACTTTTTTGACCTTTTTTTATAAAAGTACTAAAGAACTAAAGTATAAAAATACTAAAGTAAAAATGTGCAAAATAACTGACGTAAAAAAGTAAAAAAGGACGAAAGTTCATCAGTACCTAAAGTTCAAAAATCTTTAATACTAAAATTCCATAAGGTCGAAAGTTCAAAATGTACTAAAATATTAAGAGTACTAAAGTACTAGAGTTTAAAAAGCACTAAAGTGCAAAAAGTTCTAGACCTAAAAAGTACTAAAGTGCCTAAAAGTACTGAAATTCAAAGAACTAAAATTCTAGGAGAGCAAAAGTCCAAAAAGTACCAAAGTAAAGTATCAAAAGTACTAAAGTGCTGAAGAAAAAAAGTATAATACTACAGTACGAAAAAGTACAGTAAAAAATATTAAATTCCAAACGAACTAACATTTCACCAGAAAAAACTATAAAAAGTACTAAAATGTCTAAAATATAGTACTAATGTACTAAAGTACAAAAAGCACTAAAGTACGAAAAATTCTAATCCTAAAAAGTACTAAAGTCCCTTAAAGTACTGAAATCTAAAAGAACCAAAATTCCCCGAGAAAAAAAGTACCCAAAGTACTTTAGTACTAAAGTACCAAAAGTACCAAAAGTACTAAAGTGCCAAAAGTACTAAAGTACCAAAAGTACCAAAAGTACTAAAGTACTGAAATATCAAAAAGGAGAAGTATTTATGTACAAAATTCGCCTCCCTATATTCCGTTAATTATTGGAAGTAGCTAGAACGTTCCAATTTTTTTCAGACTTGTACAAATTAAATAAACAAATTAAACTACTTGCAAATTAATGAAAATAAATATTACTCACCAACAGAATCGTCAGCGTGGTCCCCCGCCAGTCCATGGCTAAAATAAAAGAGAAAGTCTTATTAATAACTGGGTCGAAGTGCCCGCGGTACTTTCGTCCGCACAAACATCGTTCACACAAGTGTGAAGGTTCTCTCCTAAAAAACAAACACACGAAACTGCCGAAATATTCCTTTCACTTAGTCTTTTCGGATGTTTCATTCTTTCAGTACCTGAGCTATTTATCTTATTAATCTCATCTTCTCTATTTTAATTATCATTATTATTGTCACTCCTATCATTTGTTCTGATCCTAAATTAAATAATACTCTCTTCTCGCGACTGTTTCTCTAATAAGTCTTATTACCGTTTTTCTCAGAATTGACATTCTCGTATTTTTATTTTTTTCTCAGAACACTTCAATAATTCCTAGAGGCTTCAAAATACGTAAACAGAACTGAGCTATTTCAACTATTTATTTATCTTTTATAATCACTCTTGTTTATTTTTAATAAACAATTTATTATTTACTATTATTTATTATTATTATTTATTTATTATTTATTTATTTATTTATTATATATTATTATTTATTTATTATTTACAATTTTATTTATTATCCCAAAAGCAGAAATTGGGAAAAATAAAAAACACCGGAAAACAAAAGTTTAAATTTAAAGTTTTTTTTTCAAGTCTCTTTCACTCTTCTTCTCTTTGCTTGGGATTCGCAGAAAGCATCACTAGCTGAAGACACGAGTTCTCCAAGATGGCGGACGTCGACGCAAATCGTCCGAATAAACGTGGGAAAAACTCGATTTTCTTCAGGGGGCCGGAAGTCCAAGAAGATGGTCCCGGCAATGAAAAATGTTCAAGTGCAACTTCCGGCCCAAGGAAACGTTTTCAGGCCAGACAGTAGAAACGACTTGAGAAAGCGATACAAGATTCGAGACCAATGAAACACGTTCACGTTCACTTTTTCGAAGCAGGGAACGAGACAACTTGAAGTGTGTTGACCCCTTGACTGGTCCAGAACTGGTGTGATGTTTTAGTGGCATTTCGCCGATTTTTTTAAGGACGCGACGCGATCTTATGGCCGGTTTAAAGGCCCCTGATCCGAGACGAACTGCACCCGGACCGACATCTCACGAGGTTCTGCCTTCTAGGCACGAGAAAGGAGCAAAGGAAATGACCGGGATCTCTCAGGGACGGAGATCTAGAGCTTGGATCCATCAGCCTTTTGTTTTTCGCGAAAAGTACAATTTTGGGGATGATTTTGCATTTTTAAATCGCCAAAGCGAGAAGTAAATTGGTACTTTAGTATTTTACTTGTTTTTGGATTTTTTTAGGTTTTGTACTTTGGAATTTTTGGTATTATCGGAATTGTACTTTTTTAGTACTTTTGGTACTTTACTAGTTTTGAACTTTGGTAGTTTTGGTACTTTGGGTAGTTTAGTACTTTTAGTACTTTGGTAGTTTTAACATTTTGTTTGCTTTAGAAATTCAAATTTTTTGTACTTTTGTACATTTGTAGAAAAAGTACATTTTAGGGTACTTTAGTACTTATAATACTTTAGTGGTTTTGGTACTTTGGGTATTTTAGTACTTTGGCAGTTTTAACATTTTTTGCTTTAGGAATTCGATTTTTTTAATTTTCGGTACTTTTGTACATTTATTCAAAAAAGTATTTTTTTCGTATTTTAGTACTTTTGGTACTTTAGTACTTATAATACTGTAGTACTTTTGGTACTTTGGATATTTTAGTACTTTTAGTACTTTGGCAGTTTTAACATTTTTTTCTTTAGGAATTCCATTTTTTTAATTTTCGATACTTTTGTACATTTATACAAAAAGTACTTTTTGTACTTTTGGTACTTTAGTCCTTATAATATTTTAGTACTTTGTCACTTTGACATTTTTTGCTTTAGAAATTCGAATTTTTTAATTTTCGGTACTTCTGTACATTTGTACAAAAAAGTACATTTTTAGTATTTTAGTACTTTGTGTACTTTAGTACTTACAATATTTTAGTAGTTTTGGTATTTAGTACTTTGATACTTTTGTCTTTTTAGTACCTTTGCTGATTTAGTACTTTTGGTACTTTACTACTTTTGAACTTCGGTACTGTTGTTACTTTGGGTATTTTAGTACTTTTAGTACTTTGGCAGTTTTAACATTTTTTACTTTAGAAATTCGATTTTTTTTATCTTTCGGTACTTCTGTACATTTGTACAAAAAGTACATTTTTGGTATTATCGGAATTGTACTTTTTTAGTACTTTTGGCACTTTTGTACTTAGGTACTTATGTTTTTAGTAATTCTGCTGATTTAGTACTTTTCGTACTTTACTAGTTTTGAACTTTGGTAGTTTTGGTACTTTGGGTAGTTTAGTACTTTTAGTACTTTGGTAGTTTTAACATTTTGTTTGCTTTAGAAATTCATTTTTTTGTACTTTTGTACATTTGTAGAAAAAGTACATTTTAGGGTACTTTAGTACTTATAATACTTTAGTGGTTTTGGTACTTTAGTACTGTGGTACTTTTGTTGTTTAGTAATTCTGCTGATTTAGTACTTTTGGTACTTTGGGTATTTTAGTACTTTGGCAGTTTTAACATTTTTTGCTTTAGGAATTCGATTTTTTTAATTTTCTGTACTTTTGTACATTTATTCAAAAAAGTATTTTTTCGTATTTTAGTACTTTTGGTACTTTAGTACTTATAATACTGTAGTACTTTTGGTACTTTGGATATTTTAGTACTTTTAGTACTTTGGCAGTTTTAACATTTTTTTTGCTTTAGGAATTCCATTTTTTTAATTTTCGATACTTTTGTACATTTATACAAAAAGTACTTTTTGTACCTTTGGTACTTTAGTCCTTATAATATTTTAGTACTTTGTCACTTTGACATTTTTTGCTTTAGAAATTCGATTTTTTTAATTTTCGGTACTTCTGTACATTTGTACAAAAAGTACATTTTTAGTATTTTAGTACTTTGGGTACTTTAGTACTTACAATATTTTAGTAGTTTTGGTACTTTAGTACTTTGATACTTTTGTCTTTTTAGTACCTTTGCTGATTTAGTACTTTTGGTACTTTACTAGTTTTGAACTTCAGTACTGTTGTTACTTTGGGTATTTTAGTACTTTTAGTACTTTGGCAGTTGTAACATTTTTTGCTTTAGAAATTCGATTTTTTTTAATTTTCTGTACTTTTTTACATTTGTACAAAAAAGTACATTTTTGGTATTTTAGTACTTTTGGTACTTTGGTACTTATAATATTTTAGTAGCTTTGGTACTTTAGTAATATGGTACTTTTGTCTTTTTAATACCTTTGCTGCTCTAATACTTTTGGTACTTTAGTATTTTTGGAACTTTGAGTATTTTAGTACCTTGAGTACTTTGGCACTTTTAATATTTTGTTTGTTTTAGAAATTCGTTTTATTGTATTTTCGGTACATTAGTACTAGTAATACTTTAGTACTTTTGGTACTTTTGTCTTTTTAGTACATTTGCTACTCTAATACTTTTGATACTTTAGTATTTTTTGTACTTTGAGTATTTTAGTATTTATAGTACATAGGTGCTTTACTATTTTTAGTACTTTAGTATATCTAGTACATTTGGCACTTAGTTTGGTACTTTTGTTTCTTTAATTTTTTAGTACATTAGGCATTTTTCTATATTTTCTACTTTAGTACCTTTTGTGTTCCTGCTGTTATTTTATAATTTGCAGTTTTGTTTACCTCATAATTATGAATGTCAATTTTTTGGGCCTCATATTATTGGGACTTATTTCTAACACTTTTTCCCAGGCCTTGTCATTGTTTTATCTTTTGGGCCTTATTTTTATGAATTATTCTTGTATCTTATATTTTGTGTCTTATTTTTATGACTTATTATTGTATCTTATATTTTGGGTCTTATTTTTATGACTTATTATTGTATTATATATTTTGGGCCTTATTTTTATGACTTATTCTTGTATCTAAAATTTAGGCCTTATTTTGTGAGTTGCTTTTTGGGCCTTATATATTGGGACTTATTTTTGGTCCTTATATCTTTAAAACATATTTGAAAGTATATTTATAGATTTATGATTGTGGAACTTATTTTGGGCCTGATACTATTGCTACATAGTTTTCAGTTTCAAATTCCGTCTCTTCTAATTTTGGGCCTTATATTTTTGGGACTTACGTCAGCATCTTCTTCCTCCGACTCACATATTGTTCCCATTGCAAAATTGAAGTTATGTATAAAGAAAACTTATGGAGCGTCGACTCTATCGTTCTTATTTTGCAATCGAATGATTCGTCAAATCCATTTTCTAATTTGCATCTCATCTTGTGACACTCCTCGATCTTCGCATCCTTGACGGCATATTTGGTCAAGTTATTAACCCACACATTTTCTGCCCCTCCTTTTTCTTCTTTTTCCTACGCCCAGTGCCTTCTGAATGCAGCTACCGATTATTTGAAAAACGTCATAAGGGGGCCCCCCACGATAGAGGGGACCTTGGGCCCATTTTTATTGCATAATACCGACGTTATTAAAGTTACCATTAACTCCACATTACCCATCCGGCTGTTCCTTACGTCGTTAATCCTCCCACGCTATCCACAAAGCCTACGCCCCTGCAATTCTACAACAGTCATGTTTTAGGTCTTACAACTCTCTCAGAAAATAATATCGTCAAGCCCACCAAATGTTACGTGGCTGTTGGTACAGATTTAATTTAAAACAATTGTTACTCATAGTTCACTCAGCTTCTTTCATTACTATCGGGCCTTATATTTTTGGGCCCTGTATTTCTGGCCCTTATATTTTTTGGGTCTTGTATTTTTGGGGCCTTATATTTTGGGTCTTGTTTTTGGGTCTTGTTTTTTTATATTTTGGGCCTTATATTTTGGATCTTGTTTTTACATTTTGGGCCTTATATTTATGGTTATATTTTTAATCCTATATTTGGGCCCTATATTTTGAAATCAAATATATTTTAGTCAATCATCAGTTCTGAATACGGGTTTTATATTTTGGGCCTTATAATTGTTTATGAACTTTACATTTTCGCCTTATATTTTAGACCTTGTTTTGTCTATTAAATTTAGAACGATGCATTTTGGTTCCTATATTAGGATTTTATAATTTGGGCCTTATTTTGGATCCTACATTCTTTTTTTCATTTTTAGGTTCAATATCTGGGTCTTATATCGTTCGTATTACATTTTTAAGCCGATATATTGGATATTATATTTTGGGCCTTATATCTTTGGTCCTACTTTTCAACTGTATACTTGGGCCCTATTTTTAATAACATATATTTTGACCTTAATATTTAGTTCTAAATATGGGCCTTATATTTTTGGGGCCTTATATTTTGGGCCTCATATTTTGGGTCTTATATTTTGGGTCTTATATTTTGGGCCTTATATTCAGACTCTATATTTTGAATCCTATATATATATTGGGACTTAGAGCTTTTTGGGTCTTTTTATGTCTGTTTAAATATCAATATAATTTTTAATATAAATAAATAAATAAATAAATAAATACAGACTTGAAATAAGATCTTCATATTATTTCTAATTAAACTTCTTTCGAAACTCGTTTCAAGATTCCAATTTTCTCTTTTGATGTGAGATTCAAGATGTTATAATAACATTTTAATTGATTACGTGGAAAGACGTTGAAACTATATCTGGACTGTTGAAAAAAAAATTATTAATAAGGAGGCGCAGAGAGTTGATGAAAAAAAGGAAATCAGCGTAGAAATGCTCATGAATCTCGTCTTTCGCTCGTTAAACTCTTCGTCGACTATATATATATAGTACCTGGTGTTGACTTTGTTTTTCTATATTATTAATGTCTGGCGTCCTTCTCTGGTTATTCGTGTACAAGATAAATTAGTATATGTAATTATTATACATATGCTTTAGAAGAACACTAATTTCCGGTAATATTCGTTCTGAAAAATACAATTCTATTTTCTAGAGAACAATTCTGAGATTGAAACTGTTTTGGTCCAATTTGTCGTAACATAACTTCTGCGCAAGTGGCACTTGGGAAAATTAATGTCTTGCAGAGAAAACGACTTGCGGTTAATAAATAATTAATGGAATCATTAGACAGTAAATACTTAAATTATCTTTTAGAGGCCGACAGTAAAAATAAAACGGGTTTAAAAATTGCAATTTTCTTTTTCTTTGTTTTCCTTCATTTTTTATTGGCTTACTGTTAATATTTTTATAATCTTTGAAATAATTGATTTTAGAATCAGAACATTCACATTTTTCATTTATTAGGTTCTCACAATATAAATAATATAAATATAAATAAATATAATAAATATAATATATAAG
>UCOK01018220.1:0-12951 GCA_900474325.1 Synergus umbraculus | reverse complement strand
ATATAAATATATATTAATATTCTGCATCTGAAAAAGCATAAAATCAAAATTGTCGCATAAACTAAGAATCGTGTGAGAGATAGATCATGGTTCGAGATAACGAAGACCACCTGCAGAATTTTCCGAAGCTTTTGGAGCAAAATCTGTACCTGCTATAAGAGGAGAAATGAGAATCGATAGGAACTTGGTTGCACGCGCAAATAGAGTCGGTCTCCTACTCTTAGTCACACGGACATAGAGGTTCAGTTGTATGCCTCGGTCGGCGTTTCAAATCTGCGATCACTGGGTGAAGCTCCATGTTAAATAGTGAAAACAGATTTTGGCAACATGGCCGCTGATAGACCGACGATGCGCCATAAGCGTCGGGTGGCAGAACTAAATTAAAAAGCGAGCATGCGGGCGCGATATTCAAAATCGAAATATTTTTCTTATTGATCTTTTTATTAATTAATAATACCGTTAATCGTTGTTATTGCATACTCGAATTGCATTATGGAGTAACATCGTAAATGGCATTGTCTATCTATATTATAAAAAGATCTCGCCGCCGCCGCTGTGTCAGGAATTGAGAGAGTGGTCCCGTTTCCTTTTGGGAATCACGTAATCCCAAAGAGGAAACGGGACCCCTCATGAGGTCACGTGATCCTTAAGAGGAAACGGGACCCCTCATAAGGTAACGTGACCCCCCAAGAGGAAACGGGACCCCTCATGAGGGTCACGTGATCCCAAGAGGAAACCCCAATAGTACCAAATTAGGTTAGGTTAGGTTAGGTATAGGTTAGGTCCACCTCCATGGCAACCGATCATGTGACCCCATAACGACACGCCCCCTTTGACCCCCGTGAACACGTGACCCTAATGAAACCTCATAAGATAAAATCTCATAAGTTTCATATAAGTTCCCATAAGGTTTAGGTAAAGTTAAGGGTTAGGGTTCTGATCCCCATAGGAATCCATAAGACCACTAAAAGACTACTATAAAACGCCTGTAAGACCTCAATAAAACGCTCTTAATTCAAGGAATTCAAAATTCTGATGGGAGGTTGGCGCGCGCAGCGCGCAGGGGGGCGAAGCTCCCCTTGTTAATTAATAAAAAGATCCTTATTCTGTCAGATTAAATATTAATGTGAAAAAGCAATAAATAAATAAATAAGAAATAAATATTAAACGGTTGCCAATTTTCTGATGGATAATTAAGGAGTTAGTACCAAAGAGTATTTTTGAAAAATTGATTTTCTAAAAAGTGCAAATTATTATAATAAATATATGTAGAATTGTTGGGTTAATCGTTATTTTGGTCACAAATATCGAGAACAGATTGAAAAACGTAAAACAACGTAAGCATCTCGCACGCGTCGAACGTGCACTTTGCGCGCGGATGAAGCAAATGAGCTTGAAAATTGAACTCAAGGTCAAAATTGACGGTAGAGTTAAATGGGCCTCTCGATCCTGGTAAACTTTTGTCTAAACCATTTTTTTGTAAATAAAGTATTTTAGAAGACACTTATAGATTAAAATGGATCACCCTGTATTTAAGATCAGAAACTAAACGCGTTTTTCTCGAAACAACGTTTTCCGATCGGAAAAATCGGTTGAGCCGTTTTCGAGCTACAGTGATCACCGAATTCGAAAATGTGGTTTCGAGAAAAACGTGTTTAAAGATTTGAACACAATTATTATGCAAATAAAAAAATTATTTTTGAACTTACACTGAATCATGGATTCCGGATCCATAAAAGGTTCCTTCCTTCGCCTTATCAGTTGCAGCAACAGTCATCTTTTTTTTTTTCATTTTTTCAGAGGCGACTCCACTCTAAGTCGTATATTTTGAAAAATACTGCTGGGATTGATTTGAAATTTTCGAAGAATACTTTTGAAATGTTGTACTTTCAGAATATGCAATAAAAAATCGATTTTTAGAAATTTCTAATTGTACGTAACCCCTTATGTAAAATGAAAATATTAAATTTTGATGTTAGATTTTGATTTCTTCGTTTTATGCAAAAAGTATCGAAATTAAATATTTTTTCGCTCTGTATGCAGTTTTATATTTGAAAAAAAATTAGCGCTATAGAGCGAAAAAATGTTTATTTATCATTTTCGTTGACTTAAATGGAGAATGGTGTTTTGAGCCTAACAATTGGGTCCAACGCCTTTAAGGGGTTAGATACACTTATTATTGGAAAAAAAAGGTTTTTTCCACGAATTTTTTCGGAAAATATGGTAAATTTTTTTAAGAACAAACCACTACGCATCTATTTGTACATGTTTAAAGATATTTATCCCAAAATTGAATGAAAAATATTGACATTTGTAGGCACTATGACCGTTGAGTCAAAACACCTTTTTTCAAACACCCTTCGCGGTGTTATTGATAAGTCGAAAATGGATCATCTGCAATCAATTTAAACAAGAGCTTTCATTAGTTTATATAATTTTACTGTACTTGGACGAAAGATTTGTCAAAATAAGTATTTTTGCAAAAATGGTGATGAATTTTCTGAAAAAATCGATTTTTAGGGGTCTAAAAATTCAGTTTTTCCGTCCCAAAAAAAAGTTTTCTTTCCAATCGGAATTCCTTCGTCCTAGTATGAGATAATATTGTTAAAAATTAGCCTGAAAAAAATTAGATTGATAGGTGACATGGTTTTTGAGAAATCATGGAAACCGCAACGGCCCTTTTTGAAAAATCACATTCCGAGATAATCGCGTTTAAAGTTTCGAATATTTGATTTTCATAGTTAACGTAACATTTGAGAACTTATATGTATATAAGTATATGTGTACACTTTTTTTCTTTTTTTTCCAATAATAAGTGTATATATAACCCCTTAAATATCAATAAAATTGTAAACGTTTTAAATTTTGCAAACAATCTAAGTACTATTATTTTTAAAAAGCAAAACAGGAGTTGTAATTGTTTAATTTATAAAATAAAAGGGAAAATTTTTTTACAAATATATGTATATTATTTTTTAAAATTGGTTTTTGAAATTCATGTCATATTTTTATTCCCATAAAGCTTAAATTTTTAATATAAAATTGTAATTATGACGGATATAGAAAAGAAGAAATAAAATATCATAAATTATGAAATTTAAAAAGTAGTTAATGCGCGCGCAGTGCGCGTTCATTCTTGTATTCCAAATTCAAGTAGTTGATCTATAGCCTTGAACGTAAACAATCGACGCGGTGCGCGGCACTATTGATTACTACTTATTTCCCTTCAAATTTTAAATTTAAAATAATTTCTACTTCTTTCACGCTTTTCGATAAGACATTGGGAATAGGCCTAAACATTATTTTTTAGGGTCCTGAATGTTTAACCAAGGTCAAATTCGCTGCAGCGACTTCATCAACTTCGAAGATACTCCATTGAAGATTCGATATCTACGAAGTTATGTTAGTCGCTGCAACGACTTTGAGCTTTCACGGCCCTAAAAAGTCATTTTCGAAGCTAATACTGCTGTCAAAACTTTGATCTTGGGTGACCCTTAAAAAATATATTATATTTCTGAGCCAATCCCAATGTCTTATTCGACGGTATGGAAGAAATAGAAATTATTTTGCTTTTAAATTTTGAGAAAATATAGAAATCAATTCAACCGCGCATCGATTGTTATTATGCAGGGTTAGATCAATTACTTGAAGTTGGAATATTTCCTCCTGTCAGCTAAACCTGGGCTACCAACTTCAGCGACATTGAAATATCCATTTTTTATTGTGAATTATAAATAATCATAAAATTTTTCATTTTTAATTAATTATATTATTTATTCAGGACGCACGATTAATTTGGACATAAGGAATTTTTATTTTCCATACATTATATTTTTATATTGGACATATTTCAAGTCTTGACACTTGAAATATGTTCACGATAACCTACTTTTGGGATCTGCACTGAAAAAAATTTGGTCCAGATGATGTCCCATATGGTAGAGATGTTGCGTTAAACGCGAGAAGACTTGCGCGACTTACATTTGGGCACGCTGCGTTTCCACTGTGGGACAGCAGTGCTCCTTTTCAATAGAGCAGTTGACAGTAGTTGAAGGAATGCAGCACTCCTTCCGGCAGAGTTACTCTATAAAAAAGTACAGCTTTTAATCTAAAATGGTACTGCAGTCGCCCTTTATTGTGGTGACCATGGAGTATAGACATAAGGAAACCAAAGTGCTGTACATCGACTTTACGAAAAATAAATAATATTTTCGAGAAGTACACGCGCCTTAACTTCCCGTGTGTGGCGCTAGTATGAACATATGTACAAAAATGGCCGCCGATTTGAAAATGACAATATGTAAACAATCTCAAATAATATAACCACAAATTTTGCGTCTTGTGCAATTAAATTATATTATGTAGATTCTGTTAAATAAGTCGCATTTATGAAGTGAAAGTGCAATATCACTTTCACCTGCTTAAAATGACAGGTACAATCCAGATAAGAACCGGATAGAAGTTGGAACGTATCTGGTTGTTCTGGGAATAGACCCTGGTTTTTGTCCCTGGGTTCTATCCGGTATTGTACCCGGGTTCTATCTGGTTCGATATTATGTTCGAACTCGGTTCCTACATGTGTCTTATCCGGGGCTATGTGGTCTCTACCAGGTTTGTATCCGGTGTTTCAGAATATTTGTACCCGGTTCTTACATGGGTCTTATCCGGGGCTATATGGTTTAATAATTTTATATGGTTTAATAATTTTTCAAAATAGCACTGCCAAAAGTCAAATTGAATTAGTAGTTGATGAGAGAATTCTTTTTTTGAAATTAAAACCCTAATTTTTATATTTCTTCTACAATCGGTTCTTATTTTTGCAAATGATAAGACAACAACCTACAACTTTTTCTGGTCGGCTTCTTTATTTTTCAATATCCAAGCTCCTTTAATTCTGATGAAGTCTGCTAAACAAATAAATAAAATCAAAAATTCAAAAAAATTACGTACCGTACGGTGACCGGATAAGAACCAGGTGGAAACCTAGTTTGCTATCTGCGAATAAAGATCGGATATGTATCGGATAGAAACGCACTTTCGAATTTTCTTATAGAGACCTGGTTGACCCCGGGTTGTAACTTATTTTTGTATTTCATTTCTGGTTCCATTCTTCGGTTAGGAACCGGGTGGGACCGGGTAGAGATGGATTTTGTTCTTAACGATTCACCAATTCAAAGTACCATATAGTAACCTGATTAAGCCGGGGTATAACTATAATTAGATATTTGCAAAGAGGGAGCGGGTATGTACCGGATAGAAACGCACTTACGAATTTTCTTATAGAGATCTGGTTGGACCCGGATTGAAACTTATTTTTGTGTTTGAGTATTTTATTTCTGATCACATTCGCCCGATAGGAACCAGGTAGACGCGGGTAGAACGCGCAAATTTAAATCACAGTCCGGTTAAAAACCGTATCAAATCGGATAAGACTCCAAATGAGTATTTACTCGGTTTATATCCGGTTTCTATTTGATTTCAACCAGGCATTTTAAACTGGGATAATAGTCTTATAGAAATTTCGTTTATTCTAAATGATAAACAAGATTCGTAAAATGATTATTTATTTTAAATGAAAATCAAAAGTTTCGTATGACTTTAAAAAAATGTTTGACCAAATTTACAATTGCGCAGAAATTAATTATTTGCCTTTAAATTAATTATCATTTAATACATTGCCCAATACTTTTTATAAATAATATTGAATAATTAATTATTGATTTGAACAAATTTGTGGTTATATTATTGACATTTTCAAATGGGCGGCCATTTTTGTAAATGTGTTCATACTAGCGCCACGCACGAAAAGTTCAGGCGTTTGTACTTCCCACAAATTTTTTTATTTTGCGTTACATTACTTTCAGGGTGCCGTCCCATGATTGCGTTTTGCGTTGCATCCTAATGAGAGAAGAGAAGACAAAAGTGTACTTCTGTCTCTTTCTCTCTCATTATGACGCAACGCAAAACGCAATCATGGGACGCCAGCCAGTTACTTTTGTCTCCTTATGTCTATTCTCCATGGTGATAACGCATGAGCGCTAGAGGTAGTACAGTATCTCTATCAATTTTTTTTCAGTGTGGATAATTGACGGATCCGAATTCGTTGAACCTCAACAAAGTTTTCTATCTATGAGGGTGGCATCCCATGAATCCGGAATGCGTTGCGTTTTTGCGCAAAACAGTGAGAGTGAGAGAGATAGTAGTATTAGTGTGTCTCTCTCACTTGTGACGTGACTTTTTATTTAATAAAATTTAGGCCTCTAAGCCACACACAAGACAAAAAAAAAAGAAATTAACATATTTTGAGCGCCAGTCCTTTCTTGGGACAATTATGGAATTATGCTAGTTATAGTCAAAAAAAAAATAAACATAATCATATAATATATTTATAAAATATATATATTTAAACAAACAAGGCAACCTCACTGACTATTAATCCTTTCTTGGGACAGTTGTTTAAAATAGATCAGGAATTCGAATTATAACTAGCAAAATGTATCTTTAATAAAGGAAATAATAAAATTTTATCATAAGAATTATAAAATCAAGGCTAGACAACGATAGAGAGGGGTGGGACGTTAATTAACAACGCCCATATTTAAAATAGAGAAAATAACAATTTATTCGAATAAAACAAATCAATAAAATAATAACAACAAAAAATATATAATACTGTCAATAGTTCAAGATAAAGACACTTCATAAAATAGGGAGGATCTTCATACATTATTAGGGCTTTAAATTAAATAATAAAACATAATTAAAGAAATAGGGATCATTATAATGAAGGAATTCACATAATTTGGGACCAATTAAGTTGGTTTAGTAGGATCATTAAAACAAATTCTAAAATATTATATAAGGGATATTTCTCATTTTATATAATTTTGGGGTCTTTAGGGACATTAAAGGGGACATTCCATGGCTTCAGCACTCCGGATTTATAATTATAAATTAAAGGGAAAACATAATTATAATATTGGGGCAATAAATCACTGAATATAAATTATCGATTCAGCCAAGGAGTTAGAAACAATTAGAATAATTATAATAAGATAACTTGGCTGGATCGTAAAAGATAAATCTCAAACCTTTAAATCGAAGAATACAGCAACTCGAGGTATCAGAACACTACACAGAATTACGATGCGAAATTGCGATACGGCCGACACTTTCATTTCACAAAATTGGAATGAACGAGAGAAGAGAAACGAGTGTCGATCTAAGCGTCGTTTACTGGGAGAATTAATCAAAATTTGGGGAAATCTGACTGCGCGTGAACCGTAAATTGGTATCTAATAAGGGTAAAAGGTAGAGATCGCCCTTGATTATCGTTGCTCATTGGTCTGCCCTGTTGTCTTTCCTTCTCTTCAAAAGTCTTCTTCTTTCCTCGCAGAGTCAAGTCGTTTTCGCAGAGGAGAAATTCTCTCCTCTTTGTACTCAAGAGAGGGGATCAATCGTGGCGTACGAAACAAAACTTGTACGAGGGTAGTTGAAGCGCTGAATCCTCATTGGAGAACGGAAGTCCTTGCTTCGAACCGCAGATGTAGGGTGGACTCTCAATTGCTCCAACATAAAACAAAAAGGCACATACGGCCAGAAAAATGCTCTTTTTCCTTTTCAGAGCCATACAAATTGAATATAAGATAAACCTACCGACCTATTAACGATAGGGGTAGTGATTTTTGGTTCTTCCTCACTGGAACAAGCCTAAGGTCTTGGAAGAACAACCAAAAAGTCAACGAGATATTTGGAGACAGCGGAAACCATAAGAGAAGTCTATTGAAGGTCACCAGACAGAAGAAGCCTCGCCAGAATGGAGGTGACGACAGATCCTAATCGATGACGTAATGGAATTGGATGCTGCGAATCTCTACTCTTAATCCTCATAGATTAAGAGGCTCACAGTAGTTTACATAAAAGGGGGTATATAAAAAAATACATATAAATAAAATTATCCTTAAGTCTAAGAAATAACAAGAGACGAGGAGTGCCAAATTTATTAAAAGTGTCGGCCTTTATTAGAAAATATTTATTGGGAGGATTTATTTTAATTTTGTGATGTGTAGAAAATCTACCACATCACACACTCTCACTGTTTTGCGCAAAAACGCAACGCATTCCGGATCCATGGGACGCCACCTTGAGGAAACGAAAGACATGTTTTACCCGGAAAAGATTCTGTCATTTGAACAAGTACAGCCTGCCTTATTTGAAATCAATTCGGTCGTGGATTTTTTTCTAATTGGTATAATTTTAATTAAAACATTTAAAATTCTGTATTTTACATTACAGGATTTGGAGGCAATGTAGTGAGGGAATCCGTCAAATCTAAAGCATTGTGGTTCGTCACAAACTTTATTGACCTTATAGAGGCTTTAGAAGATAGAGAAAATGTATGAAAATATTCTTTCATGCATTATAAGAAAAATGGTTAATTGGTGAAAAACCAGTATTAGGCACATTTTCATCGTAAATTAATGCGAATAGGTTACGTCATTAATACAAATTTCTGTAGATAAATGAACGCTTTTTATTATTTCATACAAATTCTTTGACAATCGGTATATAAAATTGATCTATAACGAATCTTCCCACGTGGAAAGATTCTACGGAATCGGTTCCGTAGAATTTCCATATAGAAATTCCTCAAAATATTCCACAAGTTTCCGGAAAAACCTTGTAGAATTTCTTTACGAGGAAGTTCGGTTTTCTACAGAAAATTTTGCCTCCCAGGATCTAACTTGGGTGTCTTCGAAGATTCACACTGAATATTTTATCCTCCTGGATTTAACTGGGAGTCATAGAAATTCCACGCTGCTCCAAGTGTCGTAAACCAAACTTCCTCGAGGAAGTTCGCTTTACGACACCTAGACCAGCTTGGAATGTCGAGAACCCCCAAGTTAGTTTCCAGAGGGCAAAATATTTCTTAGGAAACCGGACTTCCTCGAGGAAGTTTGGTTTACGACAACTGGAGCAGCGTGGAATTTCAATGACTCCCAGTTAAACCCAGGAGGATAAAATATTCAGTAGAAAACCAGACTTCCTCGAGGAAGTTCGGTTTACGACACCTGGAGTAGCGTGGAATGTCGAGGACCCCCAAGTTAGTTTCGAGAGGGCAAAATCTTTCTTAGGAAGCCGGACTTCGGCGAGGAAGTCTAGTTTTCTACTGAATATTTTATCCTCCTGGGTTTAACAGGGAGTCATAGAAATTCCACGCTGCTCCAGGTGTCGTAAACCAAACTTCCTCGAAGATGTCCGGTTTCCTAAGAAAGAGTTTGTCCTTTCAAAACTAACTTGGGGGTCCTCGACATTCCACGCTTCTCCAGGTGTCGTAAACCGAACTTCCTCGAGGAAGTCTGGTTTTCTACTGAATATTTTATCCTCCTGGGTTTAACTGGGAGTCATAGAAATTCCACGCTGCTCCAGGTGTCGTAAACCAAACTTCCTCGAAGATGTCCGGTTTCCTAAGAAATATTTTGCCCTCTGGAAACTAACTTGGGGGTTCTCGACATTCCAAGCTGGTCTAGGTGTCGTAAAGCGAACTTCCTCGAGGAAGTTTGGTTTACAACAACTGGAGCAGCGTGGAATTTCAATGACTCCCAGTTAAACCCAGGAGGATAAAATATTCAGTAGAAAACCAGACTTCCTCGAGGAAGTTCGGTTTACGACACCTGGAGTAGCGTGGAATGTCGAGGACCCCCAAGTTAGTTTCGAGAGGGCAAAATCTTTCTTAGGAAGCCGGACTTCCTCGAGGAAGTTCGGTTTACGATACCTGGAGCAGTGCGGATCTTCGAAGACCCCCAAGTTAGATCCTGGGAAGCAAAATCTTCTGTAGAATACCGAACTTCCTCGTAAAGAAATTCTACAAGGTTTTTCCGGAAACTTGTAGAATATTTTGAGGAACTTCTATATGGAATTTCTATATGGAAATTCTACGGAACCGATTCCGTAGAATCTTTCCACTTGTGTTATCATTTATTTGATAAAATGAAAAGACAGAATTAAGTTTGAATCTAAGATTTACATATTTCTAATCGTATTTTTATAAAGCATCTTTACTAAATAAATCAGGTTATGAGTATGAATTTTTGTTTTCTTGACACAGTGACTATACAATAACATACTTTTTTTGCATTACGTAATTTTTAAACACTATTAAAAATGTTCGCATTTGTTATTTAAAGAAATTATATATTTTAATATTTTATATGTATATAGATTACTACGAATATTTTGAGAAATGCGCAATCTATTTCACCGATCTAGATTTTCGTCCTTCTACCGATGTATAGCTTCATAGTCAAACAACCAGATCTTGTTATTCTTGTGTTGTGATTTTGTTGACGTCGTAGAGTCGTTAGTCGTAGTATATGTATAAAGCTACGTTTTCTAACCACGTTGCGTCTAGTAATATAGTACTATATTACTAGAAAACGAAAATAAACATTAAAAGTGTACACTCGAGTCTCTAAAATGTCATGCTTAAAAGTCTGAAACCAAAAACGTTCTCAAATGGCACGTGATAACCACTGCGCATGGTTCGCGTGTCATTTGAGAGAAGAGAATTTCTTGACATTTGGGAAAACCTCTGGTTTGGATTTTTTGACATTTGAGAATCTCGAGTGTATTAAATGCATATTTTCAATTATAATATTTTTCTCAGCTAATTGCGGATAAGATCTTACTGTTTTTTTTTTCAAATAAATCAGTAAGCTTTTATTATATTATTATTATATATTATATTGACGTAGTATCTTGGGTGAAATATTGTTAGTTTTGAAAAGAGAGTGTTTATATCACATATTTTTATAATTATATACACTATGAATGGTATTACTTTGTTTTAATAAATATATATCAAATCTGTTTATTAAATCGAACTGGGATTCGAATTTATAAGGCGCCAGTTCGATGTGTTTCAACACAGACAACGACGAATCCCATCTTTTCCAATTTAACCTGAAAATCCTATAAATAGAATAGCTAGCTTAGTCTCAAGGTCATAGGTACGAAGGGCACAACGGAATAATTGGAGACAACAATTTCTCATGAGAAACAATTAAATAAATTTAGCAAAAGAAATATTCGAGAATCAAAATGAAAAGGTTACATAACCGGAGATCTGATAATTAAATTGATAATATGCAAGTCGATAATTAAATAATCGGAACTCGAGATAAATTAGTTCATAATACATGTGACAAAAATCTAGTTTGCATTAATACATTGTTCACTCAAAGAATTTAAATAGAAAATTGGATCAAAAGTAAATTATCAAATGATAGGCGACTATCCGGTAGGCACGTTACGTAACGTTACAACCTTACCGAATATCGCTAAAATGATATTAAATTCAATACGGAACCGATAAATTAAGTCAAATGACTGAATATCTAGAAAACAAGGCAGATGAAATGATATTAAATGCGAGCACTCCCGAGATCAAACAAATATAATTAAATGAAATCGAGAAAAGAAAAATGGCGAAGCTGTTACGTACCAGCCCTATGAAAATATTCATTTTTAAAAATTATATAAAAATTTTGTTATTTCTATTATAAATATTAATATTATATTTAATTAACGTTAGTAAGATTGTTTCTTTAAATTTCGCAAGTAGTCTGAATAAATAAAATAAGTATATAAAGAATATTTTCTGAGGTCACTGGCATCGGTAACCCGAGCTGCTAACGCAATGCCTCGGCGATAAATATCCAAGCAAGCCTCGAAGCCTGAATTAAATTTCGCAATATAAAAACTAGCAAATATTCATAATTAAGGATTACGAATATAAATTGTTAAAAATAACGAATTAAGAATAAGGAATGAATGAACCAGAAAGAAGCATGCGTCTACAGCCTCAAGTAAAGAGATGGACACAAACATCAAGCATACAAATAGTAACTGCTCTGAGGTGCGTTATCGGACACCCCGCCTCTCTCACACGACCTTCCTATATCAAATTCATCCTTCCGCATTTTTCTCTTTGAAATTATATTAATACAATAGAATGCTGATAAAACAAATTCTATTTAATAAACACTCAAAGAAAACTGAGTTGAAAAATAGAATTGGGAAATCGTTTTGAATAAGCGAAAAGAATCAATTTCAAATATAAATTCAGGAATCTATCAATCATGGGTTTCTTGCCCTCTATCAAATTACCAACAGAAATTCACATTTCTGCAGCACAATCAAATTGCGTTATTCGAACAAAAGTGCAAGTACCAAAATTCTTTTGGTCTTTCAAATCACCTCATATCTATCAGCCAATCAAAATTTCCTGACTCCTCAGAAATTCCCCACCAAATCAACCGATAGCACACCCATTTTGGGCATTATAAAATCAAGACAACTTAGTTGCTCTTGGCCAGATCAAAAGATCATACTGACGAGCTTCCATTTCGAGTTCGGAAGTCTTATTGAAAATTGTTAAACACCAAAAGTCAGTGCCCGTCTCATAGTTTCTTTTCGTAACCGCGCTCTCCTGTCGGGTGGCCCGGAAGTATTCGCGAAAAGGGAAGCTAGACGTCAAGCTTCTACGACAATCCGAAAAAACCTTAAGTGCCGCAAAATTGTCCCGAAGGAACCTGAAAGTCGAGTCGAATTGAACGAGGGACGTTACACCTCAAAATTCTACTCAATTTTAAGGACAAAGGACTCCGGTTTTTAAAATTATTTAAAGCCACATTTGGTTGAATAAAATCAACTGGATTCCTTTGGTATCCTAAGTAGCTGGATACGGCATTCGGAAAAGTGCGTCCCGATAAAAGTGAGATAATTTATTAGTGCGGGAATTTACTAGGGAAGATATGTCATTGGAAGACTGAAAAATAAAATTTTCTAGCTTGAGTGAGTATTGACTGTAGTGATTCCTAGAAGTTAACTAACTTCTACACTCGCATCGAAGAGTACATTACTAAGATATTAAGTGTATTAGTGCTGGAG